>PVKA01025757.1:0-32587 GCA_004027165.1 Ctenomys sociabilis
ATTATGCTACTGAGCCATCTCTCCGGCCCCACTTTTTTCTTTTAGTTAGCTGGTCATGCAGAAGAAACTGATAATGTTCATTCTGTTTCGTAGATTTGTTTCATACTGATTCTGAGTTGGTATAGTATAGATGGCAAGTTATAGTATGCACAACTCCTGAATTTCCCAATGTTTCATAATATTGGCCAGATAGAGTACACACAGCACATAGGGAGAGGAGTAGAGTTTATACAGAGGGATGCGGTCTGGTGCAGAGTCTTCCTGGAGTGTATTTGGATATTTGGTATATCATGGCCCCAGCAACATAGCTGCCTATGACAGATTAGGTAGCAGATACTTCCCAGTTTATTTACAAAATTTCACCATTTTTAAATTTTGCTGTTGTAGAAGACATGCCTTTGTTGAATAAGAATCAGAAAGTAAATATAAAATATCTTAATATCAACTGAAAGTACAATTATACAGAGATGAATTTGTAACCCTTCCATCTCATCCTCCTATAGTGCTGGTATTACAGGTATATCTTCCTACAGTGCTGGGATTACAGTGCATGGCTGGACTGCTGTTCTTAGCTTCAGTGTGTGGGACTCTTTAAGAGATAACTAAACATTGTTTCTCTTTATTTAAAAGTCACATGTCACAGCCTTCAGCTGAGTAAGGGTTTGATTTCACACATTTGAAGTAAATAGAAAGCTGTCTTTCAGAACTGGGCTGGGAGGAGGGGCTACCTTTGTGATTAATACTGGTGCTGTTTGAGCATCTCTTACACTTGATCTTAGTTAGCCAAAAGGCCGAAAGTGATTGGTTGAGCATCTCCTAAGCCAAGTGCTTGGTTCAGAAATGTTCTGGAGTTCTTAGAATTGATAGTATTTATATATACATAATGAGATCTTTCAGGGATGGGACCCCAGCCTAAATATGGAATTTGTCTGTGTTTCATTTATACCATATTAATGTAGCCCAAAGATAATCTTATCCAGTATTTTATGACATCTGTGGTTTGACTGTGCTTTCTTACATGAGGGTACATGTGGACTGTGTCACTTGTGGCATTATGTCAGCCCTCAAGAACTTTTGGAGTTTGCAGCATACCTATTTGCAGGTTAGGGGTGCTTATGTACCGTTGCTGTGAAGGAAATCTACTTCCTTACCCTGATTTTGCCTCCTCATTAGCTGTTTATACTAACTCCCTGTCTTCCTACATGTGAGTCTAGGCTTTTCTTTGCAGTTTTTATGGAGGCTAACTTCTTTAAACACTTTGAAGGTCAGAGTCTCAGTGACCCTGCAGTTGACATTTTAGAGGATCAGATCACAAATTTCTTCTTTGGAAGAAATGCTAGTATTTTAATCAGCTCATTTTATCCATAGGCTTTGGAGAGGCAGTTCACAGATGATTTTGCTTCTGAAACTTTGAAAGAAATTCATCTTCAAGATTCCAGGGTTAGTTAATTGATACAATACATTGCATATTGTTGTCTTTGTAGTATTCAGAGGACAAGATGCAGACATGATATCCAGTCTAAAACAATATTAGTACAAACCTTTTTTCTCAATGAATGAACTAAGAGAAAACAGCTGTGTATCTATCCTAACTATCTTGGGTATACATAAAGGACTGTTTTGTTATTTTATATATATATATATATAAACTTTAAACTTTAGTTACTAAAAACAGTATTTACTTAAGAATTCTGAAGCTTAAAAACTTATATATGAGTTTCTTTCACTCTTAGAAGTTCTGTTGAGTGCTTGCTGAATGAAAATTATTAGATATTAAGGATGTATCAATGAAAAAGACAAAGTCTTTTTCCCTAAAGGGATTCACTGTATAATTCAGGAAACTGATACACTAAAAAATAATGCTTACACCTGATATGGTGGCAATTTCCTGTAATTCTAGCTACTCTGGCAACAAAGGTAGGATTACAAGTTTGGACCTTGATTGAGCATCTGAGCAAAACCCTATTTCAAAATAAGGGCTAAGAATCTTTCTGAGGATGCCCAAAACCCTAATATCAGTCTCCAGTCTGTTAATATGGCTGCTGCTAATGACAGTAATGTTTAGAAGGGTTATTTTTGTTGTGAAGCCATACTACTTAAGAGTTTTCTTTGCCTTTTAGCACACTGCTTTACCAGCTTTTATTTGTTTGACACGTTAAATACCTAATATATATCAGCACCAAATAAATAGCAAGCAGTTGATAGGATAAGTGAATAATTGAACAAATGAATAATTGAATCTATTCAAGTCCTGGAAAAAAGTGAGAAGGATGGCAAGGAGTTTCTAGAGAAATGATGTCAGAGCTGACTACGATTTTTCCCCCACCCCAGACTGAGGGATAGAGCTGATGCAGTGTATGATATTGCAGGCAGAAGCTTAGATTTATGTGGAGAGCAGGCACTACAAAGAGTTGTTGAAAGGGAAGTAAAGGACAAGGAGAATGGAGGGATGAAGGAGAGTATGGCAGAGCTAAGACAATAGAGATTATGCCTCTTATACATAATCCTGTACTAATTAGCAAAATTTGAAGAAGTAATGAAATGGTTAGAAAAACATTTGGTAGCTCTAATGAAAAGTGAAGGGTAGAAAGAGTAAGACATGATTTGAAGAATAGTTAGGAGGCCTTGCACTGATGCAGATGAGAACAGGTAATGCTTGAGTTAGTATAGTGATCACAGGAATGTGTAGAATCAATTTAAGGATCTTTTAGGAAAAAACATAACTAGGATTTTAAGATTGAAGGGTTTAGAGAAGCATCAAGGCTAGCTTCAAGGTTTGTAATATCAGTGTGACAGTTAATCTTGATTGTCACCTTGATTGATTTGAGAGATTCTGGCTGTGTCTGGTGGGTCATAGAGATAGTTCTTGGGGACTGGATCTACCCCTTTGCCTCTGGCCCTCTTCCTGTACTTTGCCAAGCAGGGAGCAGCATTGACCTATTGTGTCCTTCTGCCATGATGTTTCCACCTTGCAGTCCCCTGACCATGCATGGGCCAACACCTCAGGAGCTGGGAGCCAAATAAACCTTGCCGTCTCCTACATTGTGTATGTGAGGCATTTGTCTCAGCAACAGGAAAGCTGACTGTTACAGTTACCAACTCTTTATCATTTTAAATAGAAAAAATCATGATCAGATCTAAAATATATCCTGGGTTGTGTGAATTGAGGGTCGAATCAAGGTCCTGGCCTCAGATACTACTGCAGCTTTTGGTTAGAATATTAGCTCAGGTACTTTGGCCTCATTTTATTTTTTATTTATTTATTTTTTTTGTATCACAAATTTATCAAACACCTGGTATGTACTAGGCATGGAAGTTGCTGCGGATGCACAAATGAATTAGATGTAGGTATTTTTTCTTAGGGTTTCTAATCAAGATTTTGTGGGGAAAGTCATTTTTATTTTGGACTTTTTGTACTTGTGTTACGATTTTTGATTTTGTAAAGTGACACTGTTTAGAAAAACATAACACATAGAAAAAAATGAGAGCAGGTGAGTGTTTAAATTTAGTTTTTGCAAATTTAAGTGACTATTTGAGAAAAATGTCACTTTTCATCCCTAGTCTCCTGTTTGTCTGGTATGTACCAGTGAAGCGATCAAGAGGAAGAATTGATTAATTTTGTGCTGTGTGCTTTTCAGTTCTGTTTTCTTGGTGCTTCAAACTGTGACAGTTGAGATTTTATGGTAAAGGAGAAAAAGATTTTGAATTTAGGGTAGAAAAAATGACTAAAGAAAGTAGTTAAGAGTTTCTTTGGTATCCAAATACAAGCGCTATGCTACCCAAGGACAAAAGATACAGCTGAGATTATAATTTTGAAATGATCAACAGGAATCAAGCTGCAAAGTTTGGTGTAAAAGAAGAGTTGAAGTGATCAGTTTTGGTGTGAACAGTGTAGTTATCTCGGGAAAGATGTTCAGGGAAACAGCAGTTAGACTGGCTTCTCTTATTGGGCACTTCAAGATAATTTTTAGAAACTTTTCCCATTTTTTGGGTGCAATTTAGTACTTTGATTATAATTCTGTTGAAATTCTTCCTCTGGTGATATCAGCTGTGTGCACATTTTCTTGCTAGTAGAGCCCAGTTATCTGGGTATGTGTAGAATAATAGTAAATTTTGAATGCCAAAATTGAAGTTAGTAACTTTTAAGTTTTTTCTTTCCTTTTTTATATTTTTTAGTTTTATGTATTTTGTACAGGGTTTCTCTACGCAGGTCAGGCTCATACTGATCCTCCTATTTTCAGCCTCCCCAGCACTGGGATTAGAGGTGTACACCACCGCACTCAGACTTGGTGGCCAGCTCAGCATGCCTAGTGGTGGGGCTGGTGCTGCATGTGGTGCTGGAGACCAAACCTCAGTCCCTGCACTTGCCTAGCAGGTGCTTAGTACACTGAGATACCTCGCCTGCCCTGCTTTTGCGTTTAAATTATGTAAATGTGCAGTTTCTGCTAGGTGTTGTGGTACATACCTGTAATCAAAGTTCTTGGGACGCTGAGGCAGGACGATTAACAAATTCAGAAAGTTAGCCTGGATAATTTAGTGACATTCTATCTTGAAATGAAAAGGGGTGGTGGTATAGCTCAGCATTTCCTGGGTTTAATCCCCAGCACCACGACTACCAAAAACAAATGAAATGAAATAAAGTACAGTAGAATAAATATGTATGTACACATACAACACTTTTGAGGGACTTGTGGCATTCAAATTTAAGATATTTTCCTGGAGGTCATTGGTGAGACAAGATTTGGAATCCCTCAAGACAGGTGAGAGAAGACAGTTTTGCCTCCTGTGCATTAGGATTCAGCATACCACTATAGTTTCCAAGGTGAAGCAATCATACCCTATTTTCTCTGTTATCATGTGTGTTTCTGCTTTGTATGTGAGAGGGCAGCCAGCATTATTATTGTCAGCTGGAGTTCATACAACCTATGCAGAGATTGTTAATCAAATACTCTGTGGAGTCACTGGGCAGCTTTAAATACGTTTACTAGTACAGTGGAAGAGGAAAAACATGTTTAGTTTCAGGTAGCTTTGCCTTTATATGAAAAACCCAAAAAATGATTAAGGCTGCATACAGATTTTAACATTGCTTATATGCTGAGAACTTACCCAGATGAATGAATGAATGAATTTAATCTTTTGTAAGATGGGAGCTTGAGCATAGGGCCTTCTCTCAGAGCTACATTCCTAAATCTTTTTTATTTTTAAATTTGACATGGCCTTATGAAATTGCTCAGTTGCCCAGTTTGACCTGGTGCCAGAAGAATAAATTTCTTAAGTGAATCATTGAACCCTTTCCTTAACCAGACATTCCCAAATAGCCTTAGAGAACCGTGATACCATGTTGTCCAGGTAGTAAGGGCTTAAAGGTAGAAAACGGCTACATTGTGTATTGGGAATTGAATCTCACTGTCAAGATTAGGAGTCCATCCCTAATATAACATAGAGATGACAGCAATTCACTTATATTACCTTTCTCTGAAAGACTGTTTTAAGTGTATTATGTTGTTGAGTGATTAGAGAGGACAACACAGTTGGGTATAAACAGTTAAAGACAGCTATGAGGAGCAACTTTACTTATAATGCCATATTTTCATTTAAAAAAACTTGAAAATTCATCAAGTTGTTTGAAAACTGGCTGGCTTGGGGCAGCTCTTGTAATGCTATATGGTAGGATACCATAAATAGTTTATTGACATCCTATCACATAGGTTATTATGAGTGTCCAGGTGAGATATGGAGCACACTGAGTAAAAAATCCATAGGTAACTAAGGTTCAGGAGGCTGGTTATAATTCCATCTCTTTATAGTGACGTGGCATTTATTGTTAATATATTTGCTTCACAGCCTGGTTGGAAATGAATTGTCATTAGGGCTTCAGAATTTTATCGAGCTGACATCATAATACCATTTTCTTCTCATGAGGCTAAGAAATATGGCCATCAGTGTTTGCTTTAATGTATAGCAAATTCAAAGTTTAACATGAGTGTCATCAAGTCTGTTGATCCTTACAAATCCCAATTAAGTGGTTTAAACATTGTTTTGAATGAGACTGTGAGGCAGTTTGAGCTCCTTTTGTTCTGTAGCACTTTTTCTACTTTGCCTCCCTGGCAAGTCTCAGAACTGTCAGTTCTGATACAGCCTTTGTGAATTACCACTGTGCATGGACCTGTGGTTTAGTGAATTCAGTAGAAAATTGAATGGCAGTATCATTTGTTATGTGTTATATCATGTGCAATGAGAGCTACTTTATTTTTGGGTTTTGGGCAGTAATGAACTTTCTAGCTCTGTATTTCCTTTAAATATCTTTGCTTTTATTGCTTAGGAATCATTCCTAAAATAAACTGAGTTAAGCCCTTTTTTGCATTCTTGGTAGTCTCTGTATACTTCGATGATATATATGTGTGTCGATTTTATTCTTTGGTTAAAGGGGGATAACCTGAGATTTCCCTTTTATAACCATACAGACATTCACCATTTTCTCAGTGTTACTCACTCTATTGTTTTTCTTGGCTAAATGTAGTTTCAGGATGACTTGTGAAAATACTGAGGGGGTAGAATTACCAAATGAAATAAGACTTCATTCTCTAGAGAGAAGGAATCTGTTTACAGTACAAACCTGCAGTATTTATTACACACCTCATTTAGCTCATTCATCATTTTAATAGAAAAATGAGTCATTTTAGATGATTCTGAAATAATCGAGGTAAGCTACATAGCTCTAGGCAGAATATGATTTACTCAGACAGCACCAAGCTATTTTCAGAAAGTATAATGGAATGATGAGCACCAATAATTTATGATTACTTATGGTAAACTTATCAGATATCTTCATAGTCATAGAAATTTGTTGATTAAACATTTAGATTTTTCTAGCTAGCTTTTACACCTTCTTCCATTTTCTATGACAGAAGTTCCATACTGCACTGAGTCTAAATATTCTCTGCTTATTCCAAACACTGACTGTAAATTTAGTTCCAGATTTCTATTTAATATTCTCTTGGTAAGAAATATCACTAGTCAGTGTCATGGGCCAGCTTTATTGGAGATTATAAAACCTTCTTAATATACATTTTCAACTTAGAAATTAAATATTTTCCTTTTATAGCTTGCTTGACCTGATATACACCCTCATGGTTACAGCTAGCTGATTGCCTGGAACCAAAACTTCAAACCCCAAAACAGTCACACAATATTTCTAGCTAGTATCATTAAGCTCATGAACTTTCTTGATACCATAATCATAGCAAAATGATTGTTATTTGTTGTCAGTATTTTCATTTAAGAACTTTTAAATCTTGTATCTTGTCTGGTATTGGACATCTGTAACCTGTTAGACATAACTAAACAAATGTTAAAAAAAGACTGAATTTAAAATTTGCACAGAAATAGTCAAGACCTATGTAGTATAACTTGGGGCACAATTTAGCAAATGTATTATTAGTAGTATTAGTATTATTATTTTAATCTGTAATGGGTGTGATCCATTCTGTTACAAGGAGGGGACTGTTTGGGAGAGGCACATAGACAAAGCAGAAATTTAGACTTAAGTAAATAAAGACAACTACAAATCATGCAAGTGACATACATACATAGGAAGTACACATATATGACGTAGACCTACTTAGTATACCTATGTGTTGTTGTATAATGGAACAGAGTGTTCATAATATAACACTGTAAAAGATTAAGAATAATCTGTTTAAAAGCAAGCCATTGAGTAGAGAAGCTAAAATTTCCACATAAATAACTTTGAGTTAAAAAGATTTTGCACTTGAAATTATAAATTTCAGTATTAAAACTTGGCTTGTATGAATCCTTCTATTACAAAGGGACCAGTTAAATACTTTTACATCATTTCCTAAAGTAATTTTTAATGTTTCTATGTATGCTGTAGGCCTATTTAGGAAAAACTTTTTTGTGTATAATATAAAGTATTTGCAGAAGAGGGAAGAGGTGGTTCAATGGTTTTTCCTTCTTTGGACAATGAAATAGCATTGATCTGGCAGAGTTTTAAGGATAATAAGCTTGCAGTAGTAGGCTACCCCATCGTGCTCCAGGTGTAAGGACTTAAACCAGGTTGGTACGGGTGCTAGGCAGGTGCTTTACCGCTGTGCTGTATTCCCCACCTTTTAAAAATTTTTATTCTGAGATAGGTTCTCACCAGATTGCCTAGGCTGGTCTCACATAAGCCATCTTCCGGTCTCAGACTTCCAAGTGGCTAGGATTATAGGTATAATTCTGCACCCAGTGGGTGCCGTCTTGCCTGGGCAGCAGTAGGTTATTATTCTTAAGAGTAATTGTTATACATATGATCATGTCCACTTTGCTCATGCAGTGGACTTAATAAATTTTCTGCTTTTTCAAATTGAATTTTATGAGAAATTTGAAGAGAAGGTATTGTATAGGGTCTTTTAAACACAAACTTTGAGTAGAAGTTAAGTACCGATGTTGTTGACCATTTGGGAAATATGTTGAGTTAAAAAAAAACAAAACAAAAATTAAGGATAACATTATATAATCATGGATATATTTTCTAAATACACTTTCTAATTTCAGGAGTAATTTTTATTGACACCAGATTAATGTATTAAAAATTAGTTTATTTCTTAAAAATAAGCTCTTATAGCTGTGGCAGAGGAGAGATAAGTGGTAACTGATTTTTAATTTATACTAAAAATCTAGTTTATAGTTTAGATTGGTTTTAATTTGTACTACATAAATTAAAATGAGTATATGTATTGGTAAATTGTGTGTATTTGTAACTTATTTGTGTTTCCCATGATAAAGGTTAACACACTGTTGAAATAGAATTTTAATATTTCTTGAAGGAGATGTGGGGAGAAACAGAGACGAGGTTTGAAGGTGAAGGGGACCAAAACAATCACATGCTGTATACTAATTCTTATGTCTCATAAACCTACAAATTTTTTAAAAAGATTTCCTAATTTATTTTACTTTGGAATAATTTTACAAAGTTCAAAGAACTTAACTCAGATTTATCTAAGTATTTGCTATATTTGCTTTGTCATCGTCTTTTTGTTTGTGCACAATGTGTGGCTGGTGGGGTAACCATTTTGCGTGCTTTGCAAACATCGTGTAGACAACATCTATCCCTTGATACCTTTTTACCTCTTAAAAATCTGTGTGTTTCTATAACCAAGTATAGTTATTAAAGTAAGAAACTTAATGAGTATTTGAATCTAATTCTAATTTTTATCAATTCATTTGACAGTGGTCTTATAGATTTTCCTCCTTGTGTATGATATCTTCTATTTGACTAGTTGATGTTTTTCAGATTTCTCTTTAAAACATAATTTACATAGAACAACATTAAGATGAGAACACTGTGTCAGTTTATGAATTTCTGCTGTCATTGCTAGAGTGTTAAAAAATGGGGTATGTACACTCATACAGATAGATTAATATCCTATATTGTGAGTGAGTTGAGGAAAAATAATTGCTTGGGAAGATTTCTTGTTATGAACCAAAAAAGATACAGCAGCCACCCAAGTTGTATCATTAAACACCATTAGAGAGTGAACTTCATTCTTATTTTTTGTGCAGTTTTTTGAGCAGTAATTTAATCTGAAATAGCCTTTTTCTCTGTCCTTGTACCCTCCTTTCAAGTTCTACTCCATGTAATTTTAGGCAAATTGCTTCCTTTTCTTTATGCCCTTTGTTTCCATCTGCTTAAAATGAGGACAAGGTCTTTAATGTATTTCTCTTAAATCTGTTACCTTGATGAATAAATATATAAATACAGAGATTCTTAGAGAATGCAAAGTTCTGTATACTTATAAATTGACTTTCATAAAGCAATTTTGCTTTATGAATAGGTTACCACTTCCAATAGTTGCATCTATTTTAATTTTCTTCAGTTATTAAAAAAGTCTATTTCAAAAAAGGAAAACTAGTTAAAGTTGAAAGCCTTTATTTTCTTGGTGAAATTGGATTTTTTGTTATTGAAAACTTATTCTGATTAATAGAAGTAGCTTGGTCACAGGCAGATGTATAAATGCACTGAGAAAATCACTATTGAAAGGGTCAAAGTAAGATGAGTCCCTTTCTTGGAAACAAGAGGATGGAATTTTTCTACTAATGTATGTTTATTTCCTTAGAATAATAATTCAGCTTTGTTCATTAAAAATTGATATTTTACAATTTGTAAAACCAAATTAAAAGGAACAGAAATGAATCTTTGTACCTTTAAAAGTTGCTATCAAACCAGTGCCTTGCCTGGCAAGCTCAAGGGCCTGAGATCAATCCCTGGTTCTGCCAAAAAAACCAAAGTTTAGACCAGTGTGGATGAATGTGGAAGACAGCAATGTCATATATGTAATGTCAAAGATTCAAACAGATAGAAGCAGAGAATTCAGAGTGGGTGCCATAAGCTTGGTGTTGGAACTGGGGAGGTATCAGTCAAAGTGCACAAACTTTCAATGATGAGATGGATAATTTCTGTGGATATATAATGCACAGTGTAGTAGCTGCAGTTAATTACGCTATACCGTGTTCTTGAAGTTTGATGTGGAAGTTTTATCTTAAATATTCACTGCGCAAATAGGTAACTACGTAAGACAACAGGTGTCTTAATATGGTTGTGGTAATTATACATGTATATGTATAAATATATTATCCAGCCATTGGGCTGTTCATCTAAAATACATATTTTTATTTGTGAATTGTACTTCAGTAAAGTGAGAAAAATAACGAGTGCGTGAAAAATGAATCATGACTGAAATTTTTATAACATCTCTTGGCCCAGTGATTCATCTTTTTGAATGTTCATTTACTATTTACTTCTGTTTAACTCATTAAAAATCATCTGCTAATTTTTAATGTGACCTTTGTATTTTGTGTGTTGTCATTTTCTGGCATAATTTCTAACACTGTCTTGCACTACATTGTAGCATATGGACAGAGGCATCATTTGGATGTTCCTTATCATTCCTTTTCATGCATGGATGACAGAATATATCAGTGTTTCAAAGTTATTATTTTTTACCTCCATGCAGAATTCAGTACATCATAGACTGAGTTGGTTCTAACCTTGAGGACATAGAGAAGAACAGGTCCTAAATAGCACCCTTCTTTGGAACACAGGATGTTTGGATTGTGTACCTATCTCGTAGATACCATTTCTAAGACATATGCGCAGTAGTACATGTGCTGTGCATGTGTGTCATAGTACTGCTTTCCCCATCCTCCTTTCTCGCTTTTCCTTTTTATATCTTTATATTTTCAAGTCTTGGGAAAGGTGTACTGGGCCTGTGGAGTGACATAACAAAAGCAAACTCTTGAAGCAGTCATGGTTTGATATTTAAATGACATGGTACAAATGCATGCAGTAGATTAAAATATGTTCATCATGACAGGAATCTTTCACTTTAAATGAAAAAAACTGTTATCAATTCCAGTTGTGACAAAGGTGGTCGCTGTGGCAGAGAGCAACTTGCCAGTGAAATACATTTCTCAGACTCAATTCTGAGGGCACATTTATTACTTGATTCTCAGCTTTGGGTTGGTTTTAATCCATGTTCTTTTTTCCAGAATAAATCAGTTTTCATGTTTCTTTGACTTTTTTCAAGATTTATAGGGGGAGGGTATGAGAGTTTTTTGTCTGGCAAGTAGCAAAGCCTGTTTGAATTCTTTAATCAATAATTGTATAATAACTAGAAATTGATCCATGCTGGCAGTAAATTCACCCATGCATTTCTTTTTTTTTCTTTCTTTTTTTTTTGAGTTCAATCTTTATTTACAGGACACTGCAAAATAGGAAATTCCACATAGAAATAAGAAACCCCTCTGCAGAGGACAAGCTTCATACAGTCTGGAACTGATCAAGTATAGTCTTGTAAAAAAAAAAAAAAAAAGAGTTCTTAGTAGAGAAAGACAAACTTACATCTAACATAGTACACAACAAGAACAGTTGCCTCCTTCAGCTATACACCTAGAAGTTAAAGGTATGGGGAGCCCCATCCTGCACTTGGGAGGTATAGGCTTCAGAGGTAGTGTCTGGCACAACATTTTGTTCTTCTTCCTCTACTGAGAAATACTTCTCAGTCAAGTTTAATGAGGCCTTTTACACAGACTCATTTTCATGGTTTTGCAGAGCTTCAATCTTGTCCAAACCTCCACATTCTTCAATCATTATACTAAGCTTCTCAGTTTCACCTAGTTTCTCAGCAGCCTGAAAGATATTTGTAATAGCATCCAGAATAATAAGGATAATTTTTGTATCTTTCACAGCTAAGAGGTTTATCAATGGTTCTATTATATCACAATGAACAAGGTACACAATCTGTTCCACTGTCCCACCATTTGTATAGTTGGTTATGGCCCACATGGCTTCCTTATGTGTCTTAAAGTCCTCCTTAGAGAGAACACTGATGAGGAATGGGACTAATCCATGATTCACAACTTGCTGTATCTGGTCCTGTCAGCCGCTGTGATGTTTTTTATTTTTTTTTATTTTATTGAACTACAAATGTCAGTCAGACAGTTTCAAGACACCTTAACAATACAGATTCAATAAATTAATCATTGCAAACTGTTTTCATAATGTTTTGGTATTGTACAAGGTGCATACATGATATTATATTTATAGGTATTTTAGCAGATATCACTTATCAGTGAATTAAGAGTGTAGCTGCTTACTTATTTTTTATACCTGAATTATATCAAAAATTCAATAATTATTTTCCTAGTGGATGACCGTAGTACTAGAAGCCGACATAATATCCTGTCCAACCATCATCAGTGCAGATCTTGCCTCTCATAGAATTATGTAGATGCACAGCGTTATCTATCCCAACTGTACTGTCTATACACACACATCATGATTTTTTCTTTCTACACCCCTTCCTTTGTCTACACCTGTCAAAGGTGGGCACTCCATTGACATTCAACTAACTTAGGTGCTTGAACTCGACACCACAATCCAACACAGTCCAGCATTCTGCAACAATAGTGAGTTATTCAAAGAAATTGTTGACCATAGCCATTTACAGCTCAGCTTAATATTATGGCCCCGCGATGTATACTTCATTTTTATACTTTTCTGCTGGATGGTTAAGACCTAGATAGAGCAAGACTTATATGCCAACATATGAACTTTATATTTCCTATGTGGTCATTGAAGTCCTCTCAGGGTTTATCTTGTAGTCCTGTACATTATTCTGTAGTTCCTTTGTCTGTGTCATCCATGTGGATGAGTCATGGCCAATGCTTGACCAGTTTGCTCTCTGTGAGAGCTTGAGAGAAAGTTTTCTCTTCATGTGACTCTCCCCAGGCACACTATAGAACTTCAGTTTCTTTCCCCTGTGGCTCCATAATCTCCTTGTTCAGAAAATTTGGAGCTCACCTGAGTTTTATGATGTTGCAGTACAGGTTCTCCTATGTCCTGAGTCTTCGCTGACCTTGAAAGGCTAGGGCCAAAATGTTGGCTGGCCTTGTGGCTCTTCTATTTCTCCAACTCTGACTTGTGATCGTAGGTTGTTAACCATCCAGAAGAAAAGCTGAATAGTATCCTTCAGCATATGTGATGTTTGACATGGTCCACATAGCCTCCTTCTGAATGTTTGTCTTGGGGTGAGTGAGCACGCTGGGAAAGACAGCAAGCTCTCCTGCTTCTATCACAATTTGAGTCTGCTCATCTGTTCCAGTGACGATATTTCCTGTGGTTCTCAGTGCAGGAATCATAATGGGCAATTTGTCTGATCTCAGAAGCTTCACCAGATGGGGCACAACTCCTGTCTTTACAACTACAACCATTTCTATGCTTTCATTTGGACAATCGGTGAGGTAGGAAATAGCCCGGTAGGTATCCGCTAATACTTCAAGATCGCTGTGATGCAGGAGACGAACCAAAGTAGGGAGAATTTGCTCAACAGCATCCAATGGAGGTGCAGGATTCTTGTTGCAGCAAAGGTTGGAAAGGGTCCACATAAGGTTGCATAAGTAGCCACCTGCTAAAGATGACATATCAGGGACTGCAAAAAGAGCCAAGAGTGGGTCAGTTGCACCATATTTGATAACCAAGTCTTGAAAAACTGAACCATCACCTGCAATGTTTCTTAGTGCCCAGATAGCCTACTCACTGACGTGAGCATGGGGAGACGCCAAGAGGGAAATGAGAGCCGGGATAGCCCCTCCGTCCAACATGGCCTTGGTCTGCTCTGACGACCCAGAAGCAATGTTAGCGAGTGCCCAAGCAGACTCAAACTGAATGGGACTACAGTCCATTCTGCCCAGGAAAGACATAAACTTTGGAATCAAACCAGCCCAGATTATGTGGTCTATAGGAGGTTGTTTTTCCTGAGAAGGCAGATTCCTAGCAGCTTGAGTAGCTTGCAGCTGGCTTTCCAGATTATTGCTGGTTATGCCTTTGACAGTGTCATCTACAGTCCAATTCACAGTGCCTTGGTTGTTGAGGTTTTCCCGCAGTGGTGAAGTAGCATCATCAGGAAACGAGCTTACATTTCTCCTTTTCAACATCTGGTCATCCTTCTAGGCTTTCCTCAGCTCCACATTAACTTCTATTTGCCTCTGCCTCATTTCTGTACTGGCTTTTCCCTTGTTCTTGAATCTGTTCAGTTGGGCAACTGGTGAATTAGCATTAGCATTCTCGTTGGTGGACATGGTTATGAGAGACAAAGAGAAAGCTGCGAGGTGCGAAGAATTGGTACGGTGGGGCTTGCTGGCTACAGATAGGGTGCTCTCCAAAGGACCACTGCAGCGAGGCCCAGGAATGGTGTGCCCACCCATGCACTTCTATTGAACTCTGTCATCAGAGAAGTTGTACAAAGGATATTTCTGTAGCTACATCACCAAAGACAGTACATAGACAAGTAGCAGGTGACTGTGTATTAAGGAAATGCTCTTATAGTATTTGCAGTTTAATACAAGGTTTTTGGAATGTTTCTCTAAATTTCTGGTACATATTTTGCAGGAGGTAGAAACATTGTCTGGTATATTGATGTAACTTAATTTGGAGGAATGCTGTGATTAAATTCTACTACTTTTCATTGATCTACCATGTCTTCTTCCTCTTCCTGTTTGGAGTGGATTTCTAATCTCCCTTATCCTTAAATAGAATTAAGGGGGAGATCAAGTTAAGGGGTAAGTACAGTGGTATTTTATTTGATCAATTTCATAGGTATTTAATTTCATAGAGGCAGCACACATGTTGCTTGGGTGGATGATGCTAGAGGGAATCTGGGCGTGCTGGTGTGTACCATGTAGTCATAGTTGCTCAGGAGGCTGAGGTAGGAGGGACTTCTTAAGTCTAGGGTCTAGAGAGCAGTCCTGAGCAACATGGTAAAACCCCTGGCTCAGGTGAAAAAAAAGGAAAAAGAAAGAACACATTAAGATGTTAGAGGATATTTAAGAAAGAAAGGCACATCTTCCTGTGTCTCAATTATCAAGATAATACCTCCTAGTTTGTAAGCTTTCCACCTTGTCACTGTGGGTATGTTGTAAGGTCGAAAGATTATGGCCAGATAGGTTCTTTTTATTTCAGGAAATCTTTTTCTCGGCTTAGGGACTACAGTAGATTCTTACACTTAATAAATTAAGAGTGAAATTATGTTCTTGTACTAAAGCTTAAAACATTCTAAATGGCTGTAGAGTAAGTTACGTTTCATTGATTTGAATATATTAATATGCCTAAAGAGAGGATGTGACAATCCTTAATTTTTAGTCTTTACAGTATAAAGATGTTTAACTTTGTGAAACATGTTCATGGTATGATCTTTTACTAGAATAAATATCAGACTGCTAATGTGTAAAGATCTGCACAAGCAGAAAACTTAGTGGTATAATTTTCCATTTAAATTTTATACTTTATATTTAATATTCAATATATTCTCTTGACTTAGTCTCATTTAAAACTCATTTCTGTGTTTGTTTCAGCCCCAGAAATAAGTATTAATTTATGTATTTATAGACAGCACAATATATCATCAGCTATGAATTCTTATTTAGAATTTAATATATAGAAGGAGAGAAGAGATTAATAAAGCTAACCTGTGATTATGTCTTTTATCCATCCCAACCTGACAACTGTCTAACCCTAGAACTTGTCTCTCACAAAGATAGTCATAGCAAGCTGCTTATAGCTGTCTTTTAGCTTTTTGTCCTCACACACTCAGTCTCATCACATAGTCTTCCAGGTATGACTTGGGTTTTCATGGGAGAACAGTAGGGGTGAGGAAAAATGTTCCCCACTCCACTGCCAGGAGAAAGGGTCTCCTTCACAAGCTGCATGGTAGCTGGGCTCTCATGACTTCCTGTATTCAGTCCACAGTCCTTCCCAGAGCAGGGCTTTTGCTCTCTTTCCTACTACTACTTTTTACCCCCTTAATACTACTTTTGATGGCTTCCTACTTTCCACTACCTTGATGTCTTTTCCACAGAGAAGAAAGCTCTCTCTGTAATATATTGTGCCTCTCCATTCCTGAAGAATTTTCTAGGGGAAAATAGAGCATGCAGCTGAGTGTTAGTATTACAGGTAAATTGGTTCATACTCTCACTGAATGAAACCAAAATGCACCTGAAGTCTGACAAGCGGTATAGATGCCCAGAGGAACCCCCTATGGGCTGGTGGAGAGACAAGGCCATTGTAATCGAATAGAGATCACTCATTTCTTCTGCCCCTCAATGGCCATGCTTGCTGTCATCCCATTGCCTTTCCAGGCAGGACTTTGTATACTGGGGGCTGTACTGCACAAGCATTTGGTTCTGCGGCTGTGCACTTCTCCTGTCTCTGATTATTGCAAAATCTGTTTTTCTTTCCATTGCAAAGCTGAAGATGGCACAGTGAAGACTTGTTACATAGTTTGACCTCTCATATACTACTCAAAAAATTCTTCAACAGACCAGACCAGACCATACCAGACCAAACCAAACCAAACCAAACTAAACCAGCCCTATTTGTTTCTGGCTCAGTGCCTTTGATCATGTGTCCTGTTCTGCTAGGTCTGATGGTCTCTTTCAGATACTTATATACTTTAGCACCACCGTAAAATGCATTTCATGGCCATAATCTTAACTCTTACGACAGCAAAGCTGTGCAATAGGACATAGGTGACACAATGTTGTCAGTCAGCTAGGTCAGTCAGCTAAATAGCAGTGCTTGCTTGCTTACTTGCTTGCTTTCTCTCTCCCTCCCTCTTTCCCTCTCCCCCTCTGTCTCACTTTTTCCTTCTCCGTCTCTATCTCCATTTCTGTCTCTGTCTGCCTTTCTGTATTCCTGTCTCTTTCTTTGAGACAGGGTCTTACTGTATCATTCAGGCTACCCCAAACTCACTGTGTAGCCCAGGCTAGCCTCAAATTTGTAGTAATCCTCCTGCCTCAGCCTCTATGTGCTACAGGTGTGAGCTTCCATGCCTGGCATTAACACATGCTTTTTAAATCTTGGATTTACTATACTTCCTTTGGTGGCCTCTGTGTTACGAGAGGGGGGGTGTGAGATTTAGCATGGAATTTGGTGTCACTATAATCACCACCATACTACCATATTACAAAATAAGACAGGCAAGAGTGTGTCAGGAACGTATACTAGGCATGCTCCTCCTCTTCTTCCTCCTCCTCCACTTCTTCCTCCTCATTCTCCTTCTAGATCTAGACCTTTAATACTAAAGTTTTCTCATTCTCTCATTGTTTCTTATCATAAGAATTCATAAGCCAAGTCATGTTAGGGTGAGCATAAGATGCTGCCTTCCTGGCCAGACCAGTAGTCTCCCGCAGAAGAGCACAGGTGCTGATTACTGGGGAAGGGAACCCAGGAAAAGTGTACTAGCTGGGACTCTGAACACAGATTTTTTTAAAAAATGTATTTAGTACAGGTTCTACAGGGTCTCACTACACAGTTCAGACTCATAGTGATTCTCCTGTTTTTAGCTTCCCAAGTGCTGGTATTACAGGCTTGTACCACCATGCCCAGTCTCACTTGCCATCTCTGTGCCCTTGGGGTGGGGCTGGCATGGCAAGCTGGGGATCCAACCCTGGTCCCTGCATCTGCCTAAGAAGGTGCTTTAGTCTGCTGAGCTATCTAGCTGGCTCTGGGCACAGATCTTGATAACTCTTGACTGCTAAACCTCCCATGCTCTGATGATGGGCTCTGGACTGTTATGTGGGATCTCGCTGGGGTCAGCTTGGACTGTCAGGACTAGAGCCACCAGGCACAAAGAGGCCAAATGTAACTGAGTAGCTAATGAGGTAACTGGCCACAGACAGGTCTGTTGTGAAACTGTAGTTGGTCAGCACAGGGATGCTGGGTCTATGCTAGGTTTCTCTCTTAGCCTTCTCTTTCTAGTGATGTAGAATTTCACTTGGGATGAACTACCTTTCAGCTGAGGAACTTCTCCAGTAGCCAGTATGTCTGGTGGTGTTTTACACAATGTCCTCTGACTTCTATTTTTGAAAAATCAGCTTTTTCTTATTGCTTATTTGTGAGACTTTCTTACTCTTTGCTTTTAAAAATTGTGGCTATATTTTTTAGCCTTTTTGGCTTAGGGTTCGCTGGACTGCTTGGGTTGCTGGGATTGTGTTCTACTTGGAAAACTCTTGATTATTTTTTCCAAACTTTGGTCCTATTCTTGTTTTCTGCTATGATCAGATATTCATGATTACAGAAGTTCTTCGTCTGTATCAAAAGGAAGTTACCTAAGCATGAAGTACTCTGTTCCTGAGCCGTAGTGGACCTGTGGCCCTCTGGATGAGATGGTTAATTTGCTCATAATACTTGAGGAAGAAGAAAGTAGGGATCAGTCTGTCAGTTTCCAAACAGCTTCTTGCCCATGGACAGGGCTTTGGGATATACTCTGCTTCTTTAACTCTCTTCATGCTTTGTCCCTGAATATCCGTGTTTGTTTTCCCACCCACCTCTCTGCACTGTCATTTAATACAACCTTTCTCTTCAAAGCACAGCAAAAATACTTCCTTCTTTGTTTTTGATTTCATAACTTAGAAATGATATGCTAAGCATTTTCTCCAACTTCAAAACCCATTGGTTATTGCACTAATGACTAGGGTGATATGTAATTTATCATCTTTTTTTTTTTGGTGGAACCATGGATTGAACTCAGGCTCTTGTGTCTGCCAGGCAAGCACTTATTCTACTGAGCTATTTCCATGGCCCCTAATTTATCATCTGAACTGGTAAGGTGAAAAGAGGCACTCATTTGTGTTGCGAGAGCACACATAAACTGAGATGTTCTGGACAAGCCAGGAAATATGATAATGTTATTTGTAATTGTTATCCCATATAGTCTTGTATGTGTTTTACATTTTAGAAAGTGGTTTCATTTTTGGATTTTGCAAGGCAGAAAAGGGTTATATCATTTATATTTGCATTTTCATACTGGAAATCACCAGTCCTTACTGAATGAAATTTATGATGTCCACAATAAATGTCAGAAGTTGGGCAGGCCTTCTGGGAATTTCATAAGCTAGGTCTTGAGATAATGGCAATTTGGGATTTTTCCTGTGGTCAATTGGATATCTGTTCTGCTAGGTAGAGCCTGAAGGCTGAGTCTTCATTAGCAGTAGAGAAGGTAGGGGAACTGTGTTTGTTCACGTGCCATCTCAATAGACATGGAAGTCCAGCTGGGGTGAGGAGGATGGCCTCCTTTGAAGTTGGTGGGAAGTAGGCAGAGGACAGATAAGTCCCTATTTTTATAGACTGCAGTTGGTGTCTTTAGAATTTTCATTAAATCCAAATACCTCCTGGCGGTCTATTAAACTTACAGCATTTGCGAAGATTATAGTCACTTAAGTGAGACTACTAAAAGTTACGTAGAAGACTATAAGGTTCTTTTTATGGACTAGGTGTCAGTGAAACAATTCTGTGAAGGATCTAGATGACATTAGTTCTTGGCCTTTTAACATATAAATGAAGTGTTTGCCATTTAAACAGTCCTTTTCACTGGCTAAGGCAGGCAGCTATTGATATAATGAAGTGAGGTTTAGAATATAATATTGACTCCATAACCACATGGTTCTAAAATAAGTAAATAATGGATACATTGACTTCTGCTTTATAGATGGCCATAAGAGACCTCTTTAGAACACCTCTAAGGTCTTTCTAAAGTGCAGTATTTTATTGTCACCTTCTCTGTTGTCATTATTCTTTAGCACCAAGGGGCCAACTTCCATTGAAAAAGTGGACATTTAAAAATCTTTTTTGTGAGTAATGAGCATTTGGTTTTACTGTTGTCTATAATTTGACTCCAGTAGCAAATTGTTAGTGCAAACTTTTGAGCCTAGGGTATTATAACACTTTATCAGACACCAATGATAGCAAACTTTCTATATAGCCAAAGTTTATTGCATTTGCCATGAATGTAAAGTTAGCATCTATCCATTCAGGGCTGGCTTGAATTCTTTCCCTTCTGTAGTTAAAAACCACTTAGGCTTGATATTACCTTGTTGAACAGGACTGTTTATTGTTTAATTCTTCGCTACACTTCTTGTCCTTCACTTACTCTTATAAAATCCATAGCCAACTTTTAAAGTTGTGGATTTCACACCTATTTTGTGTCTATCAACTATCAATGTATGTACAAAAAGGAAGAGTTATATAATTCTGGGATGGAATGTTCCAATCTTGGCTAATTCTTTTTTTATTGTTATTTTTTTAAATGTATTTAGTACAAGGTCTACAGGGTTTCATTACTCAGATTGGACCTGTTTCTCAGCCTCCCAAGTCCTGGAACTATAGGGGCATGCCACCAGGCCTAGTCTCATTTGCTGTCTCAGCACACCCTGGGGATAAGGCCAGTACAGCAGGCCAGGGATCGAACTCCCAGCCCCTTCCATCTGCCTAAGCAGGTGCTTTAATCCACTGCACTATCTGGTAAGCCCTCTGGCTAATTTTTAAAAGGAAGAGTTGTGTAATTCTGGGATAGAATGTTCCAAGTCTTCTAGTTCTTTTTATAGCTATTACAAAATACAAGAGGCCCAGAAATTTCAGATCTGTAGAGTGGGACTTGAGTATTTGCATTTTAAAAATACATGATTATTATACTCAGCCTTTGATGTTTCCAGCTAATCAGCAATGCATCAGTTTCATTTTGGTGCCTCCTTCCAACACATTGCTCCGTGTAACTTTGGTGTTAGCCTAGTAAGGCCATTCATTGATGCCAAGGCCCCAGCGCACATACATGCTTTTAAACTTTCTCTGTGTTCTAAGATTATAAAGCTTATATTCAGTATATTATGTAGGAGTCCTGTGTTTCAAATTTTATAAGGAAATATCCTGACTCCTGTCCTTGTTGCACATCTGCCTTCGTGCCATTTCATTTTCATCTGATCCTAGAAAAATACTAGCCACAGAAACAACATACCTGGCTTGTGGACTCAACTTATGAGCTGGTGATACTTAACCACTCATCATCTCACTTACCTGAGCTTTTGTTTCCCAGTCTTTGAAAAATCAAGTCCCTCGATCCCTCTCTCTCCCCCTTTTCCTCCCTCTTTCACTTCATGTGGATTTGGTATAGAGTCTCACTATGGAGCTCAAACTCATGGTGATCCTCCTGTTTTCTGCCTCTCTAGTGCTGGGATTATAGGTGTGCACCATCATGCTTAGTCTCAGTTGCTGGATCAGGGTGCCCAGGGGCTGGGCCAGCATGTCATGTGGTGCTGGGGATCAAACCCCAGTCCTTGCACTTGCCTAAGCAGGTGCTTAGTCCACTGAGCTATCTTGCTAGTACCCCATTTTTCTTATAGTTTTTTTCTTTCTTTTTTTTTTGTGAGGGGTACTGGGGATCAAACTCAGAAGCTTGCACTTGCCAGATAGTAGCTGATGTTGCCGAGCTATCTCCCAGCCCTTTTACCATTTTTTATTTTTTATTTTTGCTAAGATCAAATGAGCTAATGTTTAGACACACATTTTGCAGAAGTACATTGCTTTATTTTTGATTGTATATTTTCTTTCTTTTTTTATGGCCGGATCAGCCCACACTGGGGGCAGCACTGGCATGGCATGTGGTGCTGGGGATCAAACTGCAGTCTCTGCATTTGCCTAAGCTTGCCTGTGCAGGTTCATTAGTCCAATGAGATAGCTTACCAGCCCAGTTATTTTATTTTCTGACACCCCCACACACATATATGTATTTTGCATAGTTTTCAAACCCATTTTTGATAAAAATGGGTGATCAACAAATACATACTCTGGACAGTTTGTGGAAAGAAAACTATTAGACCAGTGGTGGGTTTTTATTACCTCTTTTAAAATTCTTCCCTCTTTCTGTGTTTGCTGTGTCCTCCTGTAAGGCTTAGAATTCTACCCCTTGAGTCTATTCTCAGGAACTAGGACTTGTTTTGCATATAGTTAATATCTTTAGTTGGAGCACATGGAGCTTTCTCCTTGGTCTTTTAATGGTTTAATTCTAATCACGTTGTTAAAACAATATTTCACTACTTCTGATTTTCATAATTATCATGCAGAATAACAGTGGGGATCATGACATTAGAGTAAGTGAGTGGCTTATGATTTTTGCCTCAGAAAGAGAAACTCTTACTGTTTTTCTCCCCCCTTGAGCAACACAGCAGTCATAAATGAGCAAGTCCAGAGTACTTTATGATAGATAGTTAATGGTGCTGTGCCTCAGCCAATAGGCCTGTTTCCACAGCATCTGTCACAATTCAGAGTCATTAGCATACCTTTAATGGTTTCTTTTCAAAATAATTTCTACTAGGGCATTTAGAATGCATCAAGGAAAAATATTGAGTTGTAGAGATGAGGAATTTTAAATGTAGAGCAATGATTTTCATTCCCTCAGATGTAATTTTGATAAATTTGAAACCACAGAACAGCATATTACAGAGTACAACACATTTGACAGCATTTAATGTACTCTGGAAATTTTTTCCTCAAATATTCTAAGATAGTTTTTAAAAAAAAAATAAATTAAAAATAATTTAAAAAATTCAACACTGTTTCTCAGCATCCTTAACTTCATGACAGTTCACTGGTCTGTTTAAATACCCACGGCTGTCTCTCACTCTGTCTTTTGATCATATGTAGAATTAGTGTGACTCTCTGAGGGTAAAAAATGCTTTGTAAGGTATATGCTGTGTTTAGATAATACTGGTAAAAATACTTATATGTTTACAGAGAGGCAAACATTTGGAGAAGCAAATTAAATTGTGTCTTTTCCATTTAATGTCAAAGGTAGGTGAGAAAAGGTTTGTATTAGAGTTTTACAGATTAATGTCTTTAGCAGTCACATATTTTGAAAATAATACTTTTTCTGTAACTGGTAGCAATGCAAGCATCAGTATGCTTTTAGTTAGTATGTTTAGAGAGTTTTTTGAAGTCTTATGTTTGTGAAGACTATTTTCTGTTTTAGCATTTACAACAGGATTCTATTTGTTTGGTGCAGCCAGGGATTGAACTCAGGCCTTTGCGCTTACCAGGGAAGCGCTTATTCCACTGAGCCATCTCCCCTGCCCAACAATAGGATTCTAAAGTGGGTAGGGGCTATAGTACCCCACTGTCCAAAACAAATTCAGAGCCTCTGAAGTGAAGGCTGCTGTGTCTTGTTTGTATAGTTGACAGTCGGAAAGGTGGAGCCTTCAGATTTTAGTCTGCTTTAGTCCTTTCATTCAAATGTCTTTTTAGCTATACTTTCTCATTGTTTGGATAAAGTACCTGACACCAAGTTAGAGGAGTAAAAGCTTTCCCTTGCCTCACAGTTTGTAGAGGTTTCGGTTCATAGTCAACTGGCTGCAAGGAAGAGTGGGCATTGCAGAGGGAACACAGTCCGTGGCATGGCAGCCAGGAAGGAGTGCAATTTCCTTCTTTTCCTTTTTATTCCAGCCAGGCTACAAGCTTATTGGTTAGTACCACTCACACCTGGGATGCGTCTTCCCTTTTCAGTAAGTCCAGAATCTATACCCAGAACTATACTTCTAATCTAATCAGTGGATTAATCCAGCATCACACATCCATGATCCTCACAAGTAAATGCAGCTTTGGTGGAAACATCTAACTGCAAGCCGTCGTATCTACCTTAGCATAACTTTTGTAACTTCACTATGATTATAAGTCCTACATAACACATTTCCCACCTTTTATAGAGTTGTAAATTTTTTCTGTATTTTTTTCTTGGTACTTGGGTAGCTCATACTTTGATTTTTTACATGTTTTAAGACATTTTATTAAGCCACATCCAGATTTTTTTTTCTTATTTTGCCATGTTGACACTGTATGAGTTTATTTATTCATTTTTATTTTGTAATTTAATTATTGAATTGTTGAAAATTTAAGCCAGCTCACTGAAAGGGAAAAAGATATTTTCTATTTCTGGAGAATATCTAATTTTTTAAGATTCTGGAACAATTGGTCTTATGGTGCTTAGACAAATAATTTAGGCTCATAAGAAGATGGAGCTAGCTGGATGCTGTGGTGTATGCTTGTAGTCTGAGCTACTCAGGAGGCTGTGAGGTAGAAGGATTAAAAGTTTCAGGCCTACCTAGGTAACTTAGTGCATACCTATCTCAAAATTTTAAAATCAAGAAAATGAAATTTGTGATTTTAAGCCTTATGTTAGGTCTAGGTTTCATCCATTGTGTCTGAAAGACCTTTGTGTTATGCCCTTGTCTCAGGTAACAGGATGGAATGGGATGGAAAGGCATCCTGTGTCTCCTTTGGAATGCAGGAAAGTATACTTAGCTCGTTCTCTGTTGTTCTGTGCATGCCTAGCATCAAGAGAAATTAGGAAATGCCACCAGTGATAATAAACCCTTCCAGAAATCAGAGGCCCTATTATCAATAAAGAAGAGATATTTTGAGGAGTTAACATCAAACAGCACAATTACATGGACTTCAAAGCATATTTGAGCTTTTTGATGAAAAGTCAATTTTTAAAAGTATTTGCATAGTTAACATTTCTTGACAACTTTGTGATTATAAATCATATTGAATTTTTTCATATTGATTACATATATTCATTTAAAAACACCAAATGCTATTATTTTCCTAGATATTGTGGTGCAAAAAAGTTGTCAGTAAAATCTAGAATCTTTAAATAAATTTTGAAAAGGAGTGATAGACTGAATGAAATTCTAATTACAGTACTTGATTTCAGCACATTTTTCTTTTATTTGAATCTTTCAAGGGAAAAGTAAAAAGCAACATTATCCTTGAGAAATTTTCTCTATGTCTAAGCAGCCGTTTTTAATTACAGAAAATGTCTTCAAAATCTGTTTTGCCATTTTAAAGTTCTGGCTGTGAGAAAGTCAGTTGTCAATGGTGTAATGAAGGAAAAAAGCCATTTATAAACTGTGTTGAATAAATGTGTATATTATTTGAACATTAGTGATAGATTTTCCATAGTAAAGATTTTTTTCTTGAATTTTTGGTATTATTTTTGGCCATATAAACACAGGAGACTTTCACATCAACCATTTAATTTATGCTTGCTAATCTACACATAGAATTTAATAATTATTGTTTAAAAAATCTCCAAATCATGCAATATGTATTTTTTCTTGCAAAGGAGATTCCTTAGGAAGCTATTCTTATTTTATTAGACATACCCTGTATTCTTCTCCTGCACCTTTTTTTTTTTTTTCTTTCAAGAATTGACTTAAAAAGCACTTCCCTTTGAATAGCCTCTAAAGTGGTAAATCTTCATCAGCTGAGTGTAAATTTGATTTTGGGGAACAGCCAGAAGTCATTTGGAATCAAGGCTGGTTAATGAAAAAACTGTAATAACATTTTCAGTTTGAACCATTGACTGTAAAGTAATATGATCACTTTTCTTGAGCTTTTGGAAAGCTAAGAAAGAAGTCCCAAACAGGAAATCTGTGATATGTATGCTTGGGTAAATGTTAGTCTTGATAATGACATTGATAATGCATCTTTTTCTGTAATAAAATTTTAACATTCACTATACATTTTCATAACCTCTTATGCAGAGAACCACAGGTTATTTGGAGTTTAAAAATTTCTCTAAATAATTACCAAATTTTATACTAAAACATTGAAAGATTTGAATATTTGTTAATGGTAAATATAATGACATTGTACATTTTATGTATTTATTTAAATGGGTTGGTTTGCTTTAACCCATTTTTAGTGGTTGTCTTGTATCTCTGTGAGAACATTGTCATACTTTTATAGTAATAATCTGTTTTTAGAATTTTAGTAATATCTATATATCTGAAACATAGTAATTAAAGTTACAACAAGAAACCAAATTTAATTATATAAATTGTCTATTTGACAGTTTTTCTTTTGTGTTTAACATTTGAAAATTGGCAGCAGGGTTTTAACGCTTTTTCAGGCATAATTATGTGGATCTGTGTTATCAAGCATAGTGATATTATTGTAGCATCATCAGATGCTGTATTTCCTGCAATTGTTATTGTAATATTAAATCATGTATTTCCTGCTGTCATCAACTTATATTGCTTCACAAGTACAACTTTTTTTTACAACTTTTCAAAATAAAGACATTCAGCAGTTACACTAAACATTCAAGTCTTTCAATATATGTTAAGTATAAAATTTGGTAATTATGTGGAGAAATTTTTAAACTCCAAAAAATCTATGGTTTTCTGAATAAGCAGGTGAAAGTATATAGTGCATGTGAAAAGCTTTGTTATAGAAGAAGATGCGTTGCCATTCATCAACTCAAAATATGCCCTCTATCCTTGAATATTTTTGTTCCATCAATCTTTTCACTTTCTGAAGCCATTCTAGAAGTCTTCTTTGATGAGTGCTTTTATGCAAGATCAAAAATGTGGTGAACAGTGATACCAAGTGCCATCCAACAGAAAGGCAGTCTAACAGAAGCATTACAGTGTGTCCTCATCTACATGATTCACAACTCCTGGCACCGTGCAACTTCTGGCTCTTTCTCAAAGTCAGTCAATCCCTAGCACCACATGCACTAGCCCCACCCCTCGGTACTTCGATCCAGCCAAATCCCAGTGCTTTGAGGCTTGAAAACAGAGAATCACTATGAGTCCGAGCTATGTAGTGAGGCCCTGCACAAAATACATTTAAAAAAAAAAGTCAAAAAAGTCAAAATTATCACAAAAGGTAAATGTTTCAGTAGATTCATGGTGTTAAAGCAGCCTTGACTGTGTTACTAAAGACACTTGTGAAAGACTTTCAGAACTGCTTCAGACAGTGGCAAGAAGGATGGGAAAAATGCTCAAAGGAAGGAAGGAGGAGCATTTGCAAGGGGGGATTAATGGCAATGTATCTTTTCTTTTCTTTTCTTTTTTTGTATCTTTAATAAATTTAAAAATGTTATTATATACTGTATGTTATTGATCACACTATGTGTTTCTTTTGACCTTATATGGTATTTCACTTTAACTTTCATTTGACATGCTCATCAGCTGTCAGAGTTTTCATTTCCATTCTTGTAATTTTATGTTTAAGTTTTAAAAGAATATGATGATGCTTTGGAAAGAAGCAGATGGTAAGGAAGGAAGGGAAAGAAACAATACAAAAGGCAAATAAGTATGCTACTTGAGATTAAAGTACCTTTTACTTTTTGTTATTTGTGCTACATAGTTAATTCTATTCATGTTTTGGTTAATAAAATTATGCCTTCATCTGTGATGACATGATAAATTTAAAGCAAGAATAGTAATAATTAGTGATTTATACAAGAAGATTGTTGTATTAGCATATTATTTTGTTTATATGCTTTTAGAAGGTATTTTACATAGAAAGAAACAATCTTCAAGGTCTTCTAATACTTTATGAGTGACCTGTTTTATAAATAAGTGCTTATTAGTTCAATTCTTGGTTTTATGCCTTTTTAGCATAAAGCAATGCCATATCTTGTACATTTTGTGGTCAGACAAATGGTAAAGCTCATTTTCTTGGCAAATGTTTCAGAACAGGATAAAATTACTGTGGAGTTGAACATTGAAAGTAATTAAAGACAATAAAGTTTATTTTTCTGGTTAAAAATGTTACCTAAAGACAATATAAGCTAAGTTGCTTATTCATTTATCTACTCATTTGATAATAGTTTATATGCAATATATATATGGCAGTAAGCTTAGTAACAGATATAAGCTTGCTTATGAGTAGAATTTTGTCCCTTTGGGACTAGTCTAATATATACAGTTTCACTCTACTATTATATTTATAGGGGTTGGGTATATAACTTAGCAGTGCAGGGTCTGCTTAGCAGGTGTGAGATTGTGAGTTCAGCCATTTCCCTCCACGTCCCCCCCCCCCATACTATGGGGATACTCATTGAATAGAAATTCTGTGTGTTAACTGTTAGTGACTTATAGAAATAAAAGCTTTAATGGTTGCCATTCCCTGTAGAGGGAGGCCCTGTATGACATGAGAGTCCAGTGTCAATTAGCTTAGCCTCTAAACCAAACTAAACAAAGTTGACAAGAAAAACTCTTCATGATGCTGTATCCTTAGAAGTCTAAAATTGGGATCTTTTATTTAACAAATATTTGTTGAGGATCTCTTATATGGCAGGCACATTAGTACATATTTTCAACAAATCAGGTACATCTGAAGATACTGAGATAATCTTGAAATTTTCACTGTTGCCTTTAGATCATTAGAAGATATTAGATACATTGAATTATTTCTTAATGGTAAACTGAGCATACAGTAATCACCAGCATAATGTTTTATATTTGATGTAATAATGATATGTCTCGTTTCCATCTAGTTTGTAATTATTAAATGGATGCTTGAAGAGTGTGTGCTTACAAATGGTTTTGTTGATCATTTTCATTTAAAAATGTTTATCTGACCTATGCAAATCTGCCCTCTGAAGATTATGCTTCATAGAATTTCTAGTGTTTGTGAGTGTAATTGCTGACTGGTGTTTATATAGATTGTGTAGAACAATCTCAATGAGATGAAAAACACATTGTACATACCAGAGTTTTTCAAATTCAGAAGTCTTATGAGAACTTTTTGGGTGCCTAGCGAGTGGTCTGTGTTACAACTTGGCTTCAATATTTATATAAAAGGCTTGATTTTTGAAAAAAAGGTTCTTAAATTCATGTTGCACACAGTGATTGCTCCTAAGAGTCATATTGCCTTTCCTCCTTACTCTTGATGTATTTTTTTAAAATCCCTTTTGTTCTTTCCCATGCTCATAGTTTCTATTACCACTTTTTTATTTTTATTGATACTGGGGATTGAACTCAGGACCCTGTGCTCACCTGGAAAGTGCTTTTTCTATGGTGCTATCTCCCCAGCCCCAGAGTTCTAAAGGATTCTTTTTTTTGGGCTAGCTCAGGATGCCTAATGGCAGGTCTGGTAAGGCATGAGGATCTGGGGATCGAACCACAGTATCCTGAGCCTTACTGGCTTTGCTTAGGCAGGCACTTAAACAACTGAGTTAATTGACAGGCCCTCTGTTATCACTTTTTAAAGTAAAGAATTTGGAGTCCTTTAGTCACTTGAAACTTTTTGTCTTTTAGAAAATAGGAATTCATTAAGGTGTTTGGTAACCCCTGGGATGTGTATGTATATAAGCCTGTATATGAAATTTATATTTCATATTATACTCATGTATCACAGAGAACTGTCTTCTGAATGCTATACCTTTTTTGAAAAGTGCTATTTCAGATGATTTTACAGTTACACATTTATTTAATTAATCCTTTTCTTTTTAATGTACATAGTGTTGGCTTAAGGTGAATCCTTTTATGACATGGTTTTTAAGACATGAAATTCAAAGAAGCCATCATAATTCTTTGTGGTATTTTTAAAGACACATTCTTAAAGTCATAAATAGATTGGCATGCCCATTATTAAACTTATTGTTCTGAAGGAACTGACCAGTGATAGTGGATAAGACCAAAAAACAGAAAGACAAATCTGGAACCAAGGAACATTCCTGTTGTTTGAAGATTACATGCTTAGAAAACCAAGAGTGTCACCTCACAGACTTTCAGGCTGGGAGAAATCAGTTATAATCACTGATGTGAAGTCAGTGACATTTCTTTATTTTAAAATCTTTTTATTGCAGTAGTATATTGTGAATATATTTCCATATTGTTAATATTCTTCTAAGGTGTCATTTTTATGGACATGTAATTTAGATATTTGATTACTTTCCTATTTGGGAATATGTATGGTATGTGTTCTGCAGTGTTATCAAAATGTTAGTATTATCAGGAAGAGGATCTTCTTAGTTGATAACCATGACTTATTTTCCATTTTCAGTAAATTTCTAGAAGCACGATTGTTGGGTGAAAGGATTTATTTTAATTATTCACATAATCTTACACATACTTTTCCTTTTAGAAAGTTTGTACTAGGTTTATATCCCCTCAAATATTATGTAAATGTGCTTGGTTCCTTTTCCATGTATCAGACTTGGTTATTATACTTTTTTCTATTTTTTATTTGAAAATGAAAAACCTCATTTTTATTTGTGGTTTTTAGAAAGACACATACACACACACACACAGCTAAATTGAGTTGCTCATTCATAGATTGTTTTTTACTTTTCAGTGTTTAAATATTTTCATAACTGCCTCCTTTTCATTTATGAGTTTTAATTTTAAATAGATTGATCAGTCTTTTACAGTAATTATAGGTTTAGACAGGTTTGTCTCCTTTTAAGAGATATTTAAATAATCACTGCTCCATTTCCACTTGTTTTCACTTTTTTTAGAACAATGACATTTTTATTCAGTCTTGTGTTTATTTGGGCATATGGTGTCTCACCAAGTTTATTTATACAATTTTATCAGTATCAGGTTTTGAGTAAATTAAATCTTATCTAGTTTTCTCTAGATTTATCTGGTTCTTTTATGTTATGTTCTATGTATTAAAGCTGTTTTGAATCTTTAAATTCTGTTCATTTGTCATATTTTCCAATTTGGTTTCTGTACTGGAGATCAAACTCAGAACCTTGCACTTTCCAGGCACGTGATTGTGCTGCTAAGCTATCTCCCCAGCCCTATTTTCTAATCTTGAATAAGTACTACACATTAGTTATTGTAGATGTATACTTTCCAAAATGTTTTTCAAAGCAGTTCTTTAGTTGTAACTTCTTTTTTTTTTCCATTTATTTTTATTTTATTGAAATACAAATGTCAATCAGACAGTTTCAAAACACCTTAACCATACAGAGTCGATGAAATAATACATTGCAAACTGTTTTCATAACATTTTGGTATTGTACAAGGTGCATACATGATATTATATTTACAGGATTTTATATAGCTGAATTGTATCAAAGATTCAATAATTATTTACCTAGTGGATGACCATAGCACTAAAAGCCGACATAATATCCTGTCCAACCACCATTAGTGCAGATCTTGCCTCTCATAGAATTATGTAGAAGCACTGCGTTATCTATCCCAACTGTACTGTCTATACACACACACATGATGATTTTTTCTTTCTACAACCCTTCCTTTGTCTACACCTGTCAAAAGTGGGCACTCCGTTGACATTCAACTAACTTAGGTGCTTGAACTCGACACCACAATCCAACACAGTCCAGCATTCTGCAACCATAGGGAGTTATTCAAAGAAACTGTCAACCATATCCATTTACAGCTCAGCTTAATATTATGGGCTCACGATGTATACTTCATTTTTATACTTTTATACTTTTCTGCTGGATGGTTAAGACCTAGGTAGATCAAAACTTATATACCAACACATGAACTTTATATTTCCTATGTGGTCATTGAAGTCTTCTCAGGGTTTATCTTGTCCTATACATTATTCTGTAGTTCCTTTGTCTGTGTCATCCATGTGGATGAGTCACGGCCAATGCTTGACCAGAATGCTCTCTGTGAGAACCTGAGAGAAAGCTTTCTCTTCATGTGACTCTCCCCAGGGACACTATAGAACTTCAATCTCTTTCCTCTGTGGCTCCACAATCTCCTTGCTCAGAAAATTTGGAGCTCACCTGAGTCTCATGATATTGCAGTACAGGTTCTCCTATGTCTTGAGTCTTTGCTGACCTTGAAAGGCTAGGGCCAAAATGTTGGCGGGCCTTGTGGCTCTTCTATTTCTCCAACTCTGACTTGTGATCTTAGGTTGTTAACCATCCAGAAGAAAGCTGATTAGTATCCTGCAGCATATGCCATTCACTTTGCCTTATCTGACTCAATTGATTTTACTTGTTGTACATTTCCTTTTATATTTCTGCTTTTCGCTTGTTATACTAGGGAGACTATATGATATTTACACATGTGTGTCTGGTTTATTTCACTTATGAGTATATGTTCAAGTGGCATCCACTTCAGTATAAATGCTTCAAACTTATCATTCTTAATAGCTGAGTAATACTCCATTATATAGAAATACCACATCTTTTTGAACCATTCCTCATGTGATGGACATCTTGGTTGTTTCCAAGATTTTGCTATCACACATTGTGCTGCTATAAACATAGGTATACATATATCTCTATGATACAATGTATCCAAATCCTTTGGGAAAATTCCCAGTAGGGGGATAGCTGGCTTGAATGGGACTTCTAGTCCTATTCTTTTCTGGAGTCTCCATACTGACCTCCACAATGGCTGTACCAGTCTACATTCCCACCAGCAGTGGAGAAGTGTTCCCTTTTCCCCACAACCTCTCCAACATTTGTTG
>PVKA01025758.1:0-14854 GCA_004027165.1 Ctenomys sociabilis
ATCTCAATACCCCGCTGTTACATATAGTGAACTCAACTAGACAAAACAATAAAAAAACTACTAAAATTGAACATTTTGAACAAATAAACACAGAATATATATACATATATATAACATAATATAATATATTCAGAATATATATAACATATACAGAATACATATATATAATATATACAGAATATATTATATACAATATATACAGAATATATTATATGTGTGTGTGTGTGTGTGTGTGTGTGTGAAGATTCCAGAAATTCCATTCAAGAACAGAATATTAAAAGCTTTTAGAGAAAAAGTACAATTAACGTATAAAGGAAAGCTCCTCAGAACCACAGCAGACTTCTCAACACAAATCCTCAAATGAAGAAGTTTTGGAGTAAAATATATATATGGGAAGTAAATACATATCTACTATAAAGAAGGAAAAGCTTGAGAGACTTTTAGATTGAATTCACCCTGACACCTTTCTCTTAAGTGAAATAAGTCAAACACGCATGTGTAATTCCCACATTGCTTTTCTGGTGTTAGGAAGCAAGTGTTTATAAGGGCCAAAATGTATAGCAGACATTGTAAAATGGGAAGGAAGTGTTCAATGGGAACGGGCAGTAAGAGGGGTAGGGAGAAAAGGAGGTAAGGGAAGAAAACTATCATTAAAAAAGGAAGAAAAATGTGAAAACAAAGCTTTTGTAAAATAAGGATAGGAAGAGAGGTTAAAGGGAATAGGAACAAAAAGCACTGACTTTATCAGTTTCTAGTATCGTAGGAAGTTTGAAATTATTAAACCTTTTTGAGTTAGGGTCTCACTTTACAGTTCAGGATGACCTTGAACTCACTACAGAGCCCATGCTGGACTCACAATTGCAATTCCCTTTTTGCTTCACTCTCTCAGGTGCTGGAATTATAGGCGTGTGTCGGCACACTGAGTGTACTCACCCTGAGAAACAAGCTTATGCTGAAGAGTTACTTGGCATCTGTTAAGATTAAATATAAATACTGGGAACTGTTAATAGATAAAGGCATGTTATGTAATAAACCTGAAGGAAGGGGACCAAGAAATAAAGGAAGAAGGTGAGAGAGAAGGGAAGAAAATAAAAAAGAATTATAGCTATAACTATGACTACATATATATATATATATATATATATATATATATATATATATATATAATATATAATATATTCCACTTTGCAGCTATGAATGCAATTAATCATTAGTTATTGCAAACATATACTAATAAAAATAAATGCTGGAAAAGAAAATCTGCTATAAAATCTCACCTCTTTACTTGTTTTTGAGTTTCATTTTATCACTATTCATGGAATGTAGAAGGGTTCATATTTTCAGTGGTATTTCTTGCAAATTTCTCTCCTCCTGTTATCCTTTCTTCATTTAAAACAATGTGAATGTTTAATACAGTTCAGGCACTGTGTTAGGCATTGAGAAGAAGAGAACAGAGCTTCTCTCCTTTGATCACAGATTTTTGTGAATGTGATATGTGAAATCAGAGGTCCAAAATAGTCATGTAAGTACCACAGGTGAAAGCTTCAGTAAAAAGCTTCTTTTTCTTGCATTTTCTTTCTTTCATTTTATCTCTATCCATCTTTCTTTCCTTCTTTCTCTCTCTCTCTTTCTGTAGTGCTAAGGTACAATCAAAGGCTCACACATGCTAGACAAGTACTCTGCCATTGAACTATGTAACCTGTTCAGAAGGTAGTGTTTTAAATTAGCCTAGAAACAAAATGAGTTGGGGCCTGAGAGATGGCTCATGGAATAAGTGCTTCCCTGGCAAGCAAAAGGGTCTGAATTCCCTGGTTCTGCCCCCCCAAACAATAAAAGAAACACAATGAGCATTTCTTAGAAGGCCAACTAGTAAGTAAAAGATGACAGCAATTCCAGATATGCAGAGCCATGTGTATGAGAGAAACCAGACGAGAATGTATAATTCAAACATTTTAACAGAACTGCACTATGGGATAAAATATGAGAAAACAGCAGGGAAACCTTCAGAAATTATACCAACCCCAAGAGGGTCTAAAAGTCTACATAATCCAAGGGATAAAAAGTCTACATAATCCAAGGGATAAAAAGCCATGGGCAAGGTATCTCATGAGTTCTAGAGAAGAGGATGAAGGAACTTGGTCGGCAGTTGAAAGAGAGGGAGAAAAATCAAAAGAGATGTTGATATATTCTGAGGTGGTGGAAGAAAAGAAACGATGCAAGGGTATGGAATATGAACTGGAATCAGGGAGAGAGAAGACATTACACCCACATGGGTAGATATTGAACTTTCTGTGATAGCAACTTCAGGTATGTTTAAGAAGCTTAAGCAAGAGAAGTGAGTAGAGAAAGCATGTCAATACTTCTCACCCTCAATGCCTTGAGTTTATAGGGAACCCATACTCAAAGGAAGACATGCAGTATAATAAATGGGGCAAAATGATATTTAGTAAGTGTATATAGAAAGAAGGAAAGCCTGGAACAAGGCAGGAGCAGTCACTGGGATGAACCAGCACCCTCAGCAGCCTTCCATGCCGGAGATAAAGAAATTGAAGGCTGAAGAGAGTGAGTAAATGCTGAGAATTATGCCTCTGTGGGTTACATTAGACCACTTCGGGTGGAAAGGTGGGGCAATGGGACAGCCAAAGGGTAAGGAAAGCAAATATTGTATTTATTCTGAAGTTCAATTTGTGCTTACTTTTTGCTCTGTTTCTGCATTTCTGTGTGGAGAAAATAAGATATTTGATTCACAGGCAAGAGAGAATTTCCTGTGGAGAGAGAAACACTGAAGATATAGAAAAGAGGGAATCAACAGTGGAGCAAGTCCCCAAGAATGTCTGAAGAAGATGTAAATCTAGATCAGCAGTGAAGTGATTGGGCTTGCGGAGGAGCAAGGTCATCTTCACCCTCAGATACAACATTTTGGGAAATGAGTGTGAAGTTTCTAAGGGACCCATATCAGGGATCTGAAGAGAGCTGTCCATGAGGGCCCACTTTCTCTGTGACTTCAAAAACTTGTTTATGTACTTAGCATCACCCAGGACAGGGCAGCACCAGAGGCCTGAGGGTCAGGAAGACAGCTCGATTAATGCTGGGGAAATGGAGAGAATGGTTCCTAAGGACTGAAACTTCAGGAAAATCCAGAATGCATCTGTGTACAGAAGTGACATACTGGGTTGTGCTTCATATGTGTATTTTATCTATATCCACATCTTTAATTTCTCTGGTCAGGACATAGTAGGAAGGACAAGAGATTGGGAAATTTTGAAGCCACAAATGATGGAGAAGTAGTGACAAACTGCAGTGTATTGTGCTACTAAGAATCTAAATGGGATAGAAAAAATGATAAATTCAGAAGATGGGAAATAGACTGAACCAAAAGGAACAGGTCAATAGAGTGGACTGTCAAGCATGAATTAAATGATGCGATTGTCTCTGCAGTTGAGAGTTAACTGAGGCTGATTAGTTAATCTCATGCATGTTCTATTCAGTTACCTTGCAAAGTCATCAGATTTTTTAAGTACTGTAGAGAACCGGGGGTGAGGCTGTACCCAAGATGTGCTTTGCTCTCTTATGAGAAATAGCAGGATTAATAATGAAAAGCCTTCCTATTATTCCTCCAGAAGCTGCGTATAGAAGTGGGGTCAGCTAGAGGCACCTGCTGAGAATGAGCATGCTACTATTTATTGTCTCTTCAGATGAAAATCCAATTTTATCTTCTATCAGAGATCAAGCTACTTCTCTCTGCTGGTAAACACAGAAACTGCCTTACAGAAAATTACTGTTTTAACAAGTGCAGTCTTACATTCAATGGTGATTTAAAAATTGCCTTCATGACTAGTGGTGCTCACATCACCCATTGAAATAATGCCTTTGGATGCCTCCTCACACATAAACGTTATTGAAGGGTATGCTTACATTATGTTTAATCATAAGATATTGAGGAAAACATCTCCGACTAGCTGAACTTTCACCACTTAATATATTTTACCTTGTTTATCCTTATTGCTGATCAAATCATCACATAGACAAATAATTTGAATTCTGTCATATAGAAAAGGAAGAAGCGCCATAATATTTCATAAAATTATAACAATATTACTGCTGTGACATAAAGAGCAGATCTTTATTCTTGCCAGAAACACTTATCTAGTATCTGGAAGCTACAAAACTGAGGCTTCATGCTATGTAACTTGAAAGGCATCTATTTATAGTATTAAAAATTTCTGCTGCACACACTCCTCAAATATTAGCTATAGCGGCAGGAGCAATTCATTCATTTACTGCAGGTAACATTAGCTGGAAGTTTTGTGCCACAAGAACCAGAACTTGGTTTCATTCATGAATCACTCCTCTCCTATAGGTTAAGCTCAATCAATAATATTTGTTGGAGGAGCCAAGGAGATGGCTCAGTAGAATAAGCACTTCCTTGGCAAGTGCAAGGAAGTTCAATCCCCAGTTCTGCCAAAAAAATAATGATGATGATAATAATAATAATAATAATAATAATATTTGTTGGCATATGTATGAGAACCTTGAGTATCACTCCTGTTCCAGAAGAGTGAGGTGTACTCAAGTAGGAGTTACTAAGGAAAATAAACAGTATGGTGCATACATCTGAGCCTGGTCAGTAACTACAGTTGCTCCTTCATCTAATCATCAGGACTGAGAGGAAGAAAACCTGTATCTTAGCGTTTTCGTAAACTCTAAATGAAAATTTACATTTTATGCCGTGTAACTATAGGTGAGATTTTGCATATTTCATACTATGTATGAATTTATTATCAACAAAAATATAAAATTAGTGTCTTGTTCTACACAAAATACTGTAGGGCTCATGGCTAATTTGAAATTGTGGTAGTTATTATACTTCTAGGAATTGTTTTAATGGTTAAAGTGGTGCACCTGTATACTTCCTGCATTTTTTCCTGTTTAATTCTATGCATTTTATTTTATGCTTTAAAAATACTAATACCACAAATGCTACTGATGTGGCTTCTTTTCAGTGGTGACCACAACACTTCTTCCTTCCCTTCTTCTTCTGATGCTGCTTTCCAATTTATCTTATAACCTGGCACATCCAGCAGCAGACCATCTTTCCCATGGAGTCTGGTCTGGCTTTATGATGTGTTTTGATAAACACAATTCCACAGATACATTATGTCTGAACTCCAGCCTTGTAAAACCGTACACTGCTGCTCTCAGTCTCTTGGTGCACTGACCTCATCACACTAAATCAAATCTAGTCTTCTTGGACTGGGAGACCTCTCAAAGTAAGGGGCCCTGCACGGGCCAGTTTCAGCCCCAGGCATCTGAGCAAGGTGGTCTGAAGACTGTCTCATGTGGGGTTCTTGATGTGGTCCCAAGAGGGACCCCAGGGGACTGAGCACAGTGCACACTGGTAGCACACACTGTCATGAGCAAACCCATGGGCAACTCTTTGGGTCCCTGCCTTTTGTAATGGGTTGTCATGTATCACTGTAAATCAGAAATAGTTTAGACTGTCTGATTTCAAAATGTTGCCATGGTCCGAGTGCCCTGAAGGCGTAGATGGTATTTGTCAGGACACCTGGCTTTAGGCTTAATGCTTTGGAAATGGAAGGTTTAAGATCTTATTCTGATAATTTTTTCTTCAAAAATCACATATACTTTATATATACAATATAATAACATATTTTACTTTATATATAAATAAATAAATAAAATAAATCTGTATCATATATATATATATATAAAGTAGATGAATATGTATGTCTTATGTGTATTTCTTATATATATAATTTTTATAAATAATACAGATTTATTTCTTGCAAGGCTGGAAGCTGCATGGTCCCCTGTCTAGGAGCCAGGTGACGCTGTACGTAGTGAGGGCTCTTCTCCTGGTTCATCAATGGTTCCTTACCACTGCTCCTCACATGTCAGGGAAGATAAAGGGTCTTGTCAGGGCACTGAAATACACAAGAAAGAAAACTATTAATGGTAAAATTACATTGAAGAATAAATTTAAGGGATTTTTAAAAAAGCTTTTACTTTTTATCTATTTGTAATATCATTTGCATAAGTATTATTCAAGAAAAATTATAGGGGTTTATTTTATATATACTGCTTTTCTTTTGTTGTCTTTAGTTCTGGAGATGAAATTCGAGATCTTCAGGATAGACAAGAAATCTACCACTAAGCCACGTTCCCGAACCTTAGAGGCTGTACTTTGTGTTTTACAAAGAGGATGGAACACTGTTCTGATTTTTAGCCTACTGTGACAATCATTTTATACAGTCAAGAGTTCTTAGTAGGGAATTGAAACAAAAATGGTATTTTCAGTAACATATTCATATCTGTGAAGAATATTTAAGAACAGAGTTAGATATCACAGGTAACAAGTCAAGAATATATTAGAATTAAAGGCGAATAGGGTGGCACAAATGTATTCTGGCACTCAGAAGACTGAGGCAATAGATTTCTTGAGAATTCATAGCCGCTTGGGCTACACAGTGAGTTCAAGGCCAACTTGAATGTTTGTTTTGGAAAAAAGAGAATTTGTTTCCAAAAACTACTGAGAGATCAAAGCAGGTGAAAAATTAAAACATTCCCTGCATCGAGTGAACTGAGGAATCTTAAGAGATTAAGTGGAATGTGGGAGTAGAATACGTAGTACAGTACACTGAGGCGTAAAACAGACACAAGGTCATGGAGACACTGAGAGCACACGGCTATCTCCAGAAGTGTGACTAAACTAACAATTATAAATAATACCGAGAACTTACCTGCTCTCAGTGTGCCTGGTGTTTCTTCTTCTCTGAGTGCTGCGGTATCCCTGTGAGCCAGGACCTGTGTCTATGTTCTGTCACATGTGAGAAAACTGAAGCTCAAAGAAGTAAAAGACTCACTGTCACCTATGGTGCAGAAGGGGCAAGCAAAACAAACCCATTCATTGCAGAGTTCAGGGTTTAAGGCACAGTGCTGATGTAGCTGAATTGTGAAGGTGAGAAAGACGTGCTGCAGGTTAGGGGAAAGGGGCAATGTTTATCATTGACTATGGCGAGCAGGGATTTGCACAGTTCTTAATGAAGAAGTTACTCAGCACGCAGAAGTGTGACGCTGCTATCGTGATAATCACTTGCTTGAGCAGCTTCTGGAGAGCTGGGGTGCATGCGGCAGCATACACACAGGAGGGCTTGGCCTTGGTGAGGAGGGAAATGTCTACCGGAGAGTGGATGGCGGCAGAATGAGAAAAGATGCAGGAAGCTTTGGGTACTTCGCTATAGAAATGAAAGCAGGTGCCTATTTCTCTCTATACGTAGTTGCTAAACTCCACATATTTTACAAAATGTCAAGATCATCCACTTTCAGTTGGAAGATAAATGAGCTGAAATGTGTGAAGAACTGCAAAGAGGTTTGGTAGCATCACTGCAAAGAAGAGGAACGATTTGGAAAAGCTAGTGGAATCTCAGTTGAAGAGTCTCAACTGAAGCTGAGATTCTGATTTTACAGATGCAGCAGATGTCATGTTATGAGATTTTTCTTGGGCTCTATTCCAAAGTCTAAGATTCGCTTGAAGAAATAAAAGCTTAATAATCCAGGATGCGAATATTCCCAGACATAGATAATGAAGAATAGCAGAGGGCTTGAAATTTGGGTAATTGGTAGGAAGGAGTAAGATGAACTTGGGTATGGAAAGAAATGAATAATGGGTGGGGAATTTAGAGCTGTCAGCAGATGAGAGTGCTAGAAGCACGCAGCAGTGATGTTGGCTCAGCAGCGGGGAGGGTGGGAGGGTGGAGGTGGAGTCATTTCAAATGGTGGTGAGTTCCGGGGGACACCTTGGGGGGAGAAGGTCATAGGAGAGGACAGTAAGTATCCAGGAGCCAAGGGATTTGTTCTGCTGCTTATGTTGCCATGAAAGACAGAGTCTGGAGGTGCACAAGATAGGAAGCCAGATAATTCAAAGGAGAATGAATGAGCCCAGAGTTGAGAACAATGTTGAAGTTTATGCAGAACATAATTCACAAATGGTAGAACTTTTCTATCGTGGAGAAGGACAAGGAACTGGCCAGAAGAAAAATAACTGACATCACACCTCTGAATCCAGAGTAGAGTAGAATTGGGAGACATGGGGCTGGGAGACAGCTCAGTGGAATAAGTGCTTCCCTGGCAAGCACAAGGGCCTGAGTTCAAAACCCAGTCTGGAAAAAAAAAAAAAAAAAAGAGCTTAGTTAAAAGTCTCTTCAATTTTGCCAGGTGTGGTGGCGCATGCCTGTAATCCCAGCACTCAGGAGGCTGAGGCAGGAGGATTGTTGTGAGTTCTAGACTAGCCAGAGCTACAAAGTGAGCTTAAAGCCAGCCTGGACTGCATAGTGAGACCCTGTCTCAGAAAAACAAACAAACAACAACAACAACAACCACAACAACAACAACAACAAAAAAAAAGAATTGGGAGACAGGCTGACTTCTCTTAGATAAAATCCAGGACAATCACTGAGTATTCAGAGTCAGTTTTAGTTGAAGTGTGGAGATTGCAGATATAGAGGAGCTTTCTGCTTATGTGGAAGTTTTCTGAAATCCCAATGAAGTGATTTGAGGGAAAGGAAATTGAAAGTGGACACGAGGATGGATGGTCTTCAGTGCGTTGAGGCTAAAAGTGATGTGAGAAAAGATGGAGAGAGACGCTTGGGGGCACTGAGAAAGAGTGTGCTTCCATGGTTTCTAGAAACATCTCTTAGTCACTCTGAGCTCAGCTGACCTGAATGAAGAAGCAAACCCGGTGGCCATAGGGTGGAGCGGGCACTGCTTTTCCACCCACTCTGGGGGAATCTAAGTGAGGTGTATGTGGCCTTCTTGGTTTCCCTGGGCAGCAAGAAGGAGGTAAGCTGGGATCACATGCAGGAGAAGGTGTAGTTCCAGGGACTGAAGGAACTACCTTCTTGAGTCAGAATCTGCCTTAAATTAGCGACACACATTCTGTCAGCAAGCCCAGCGGCCTGGGTGGCCAACAGCTGCGGAAAATTGTCCTATTGCAAACATCCTTCCACTTTCCTATTTGTGTACATTTATAATTAATTTACTTAGGATAAATTCCCAGAAAAGAAATTTTGATATTAAAGAAAATGGATAATTTTAGTGCTTTTAGTGTATATTTCATATGTCCAATTATGAGATTTCCATTGCTTCCCATTCCCTTTTATAGTGAGAGACTTCATTCCATCCTTTTTTTTTGCATGAAGTTTTAAAGATTTTAACATCTCTGCCAATGCAATAAGCAAACTTTGACATCTTATTTTTATTTATCTTGTGTTTTTAAATAGTGAGGCTCACAAGGATCATTTTTGCTTTTGTTTATTAATAGTTCATTTATGTGCTTTACACATCCCTGTATTGACATTTTTGTCTTTTAAAATCTTCCTTAAGACTTCTTTATATAAATATTAACACTCTGCCTTCTATATTAAAAGTATATACCTAATGCATCGCTTGCCCATGTTTTTATTTTTTCTGGCTTTGACTAACAAGCTATTTTAAGCTTTTAGTGTGGAAAAAATGTTTCATATTCTTGATTCTCAGTCTGTTTTCATATTTGAAAGGTACAGACAGAACTTCCTTGACAATTTCACGCCAAATATTGAATGAGAAGCACTTCCCCTTGGTGTCTCTAAAATTACAGAACCTAAAGGGCAGTGAGAGAAACTTTTTCAGCAACACTTTTCAGTACATCATTGCATATTCAAAGTTTTTGCCATAATTGTTCTCGAGATCACAGTTTTCTGCCAGGCGTGTAACAGGACTATGTCAAAAGGTGCACAGTACAGGCTTTTCCAGTAGAGCAATGGCAATGGTCTGTTTGGGAGCACAGAGCTAAGCATGAGCCCCTGACCTTCCAGGCATCGACAAGCTCCAGAGTTGGCCAGTAAATAGACAGGGAAAAGCATGGCTATCGGGATTTCATGTGAATAAAGCATGGGAAAGAGCTGGTTCTAGAGAAGGGTGCACGATCAAAGAAATGTCCAGATGGGACACATTCTGCGCGGACTCCTGCACATCGCAAGTGCTCCCAGGTTGTTCTTAAAATAAAGAAAAATAAACTGAATCCCAACTTTATTCCACACTCTGCTATTGGTTAATCTACTGATGTTGGGCTGGCTAAATCACTCAGTGGATTAAAGAGCCTGCGTAGGCAGATGCAGGGACCTGAGGGTTCTATCCTCAGGCCTGCCTTGTCTGCCTTGTCCCCAGGTATTGCTGAGACAGCGATTGAGACTGGGCGTGATGTCATGCCCCTGTAATTCCAGCGCTTGGGAGGCTGTAAACAGGAGAATCACTACAAGTTCTATTTTTAGGTTATTTCATAGCTATTTTTTTCCAAATGCTCTCAAAGATTCACTGAAAATTATGTTGAGGTTGTTTGTGAATTTAAAAAAAAAATTTTTTTTCCTGTGTCCCAGATCAGCATCCTAAAATTAGTAATGTCAGAGGGGAGGAATGCTATTCATACAAGTGAGGCCATTGTTAAAAAAGGGAAAAACAAGACAAGGTAGTGACTTGGGTGGGTATGATCAAAAGATGGTATGTGCAAATATGGAACTACCGCAATGACACTTACAATCAGAATACATCAGCTATTATGTTATTAAAAATGAATAAATAATGTCCAAGATTATGGGGTCAATTTGGATTCCTGCCTTCAGGACTCAAAAGAATAAGAGAAAAATAATTAGCTAGTGACATAGCAGTACAAGAAATTTCATCTTTTCATCTACATGAAAATATTTACCGTATAATTCATATTTGTTTGATGAATTGAACTAAAGTTTACAAAATAGTGCATTTAGGTCCCTTTATGCCTTCGTGATTTCATTTCTCAGACTTGGTTTTATGCTACTCAGGTCACTTAGCTTTATTGTTGCCTCAAGATTTGTAAATCTTTTCCAGATGATCAACTTGATATACTAAAAGCCTTTTCAGCAACCTTCTGTGTGCTCAACTAAATTTTACAGATGGAGTGTTAAGGTTTTCTCTCTGGAGTTCACATTTTGACTGGAGTGTCACCTGAATGAGTAAAAAAAAAATCCATTTGGGGTGTTGCTCAGTTTTACAGGATAGAAACTTACCTGGCAGCATAAATCCTTGAGTTCGATCCTTAACACTGGAAAGAAGGAAGGAAGACAGAAAGAGAGAGAGAGAGAGAGAGAGAGAGAGAGAGAGAGAGAGAGGCACATAGATAGATACACAGAGAGAAATAGAGGGAGAGAGAGAGAAAGTATTAGAGAAAGGAGTGAGAAAGAAAGAAAGACAGAGACAGAGACAGCAAGAGAAAGGTATCCAAAAATATAACTTGTGTGATAGATATTTGAGTTCTGTATGAATACTGTAAGTGAGGGAGCCATATATTATTTGTTAATGTTTAAGCATATGTTTTTCATGTGTACTCTGTGATCATGTGTTTTGTCTCTAAGGAAGCCAGAGGCTCTAAGGACCTTTGATCCAGACGTACTCATAAAGTTCTGAGCAACCAGCATCTGCAAGGGAGGAAAAAGTATCCTCTGCCACTGCTAGTTTCGTGTCTAAAACTCCAGTAACCAAAGACAGATCAGCAAGGGAGAGATTTACACATTACTTCCTATATGTTTTACATGAAAATGAGGCTTCAGAATGAACAAGCAAGGCAATTAAGAGCCTTGCATCTTTTTATGCATAGCTGAAAGAAGGAACTAAAACTGGACAAAAAGAGGTCTGATTTCACAACTCACTGGGGGGAGTGGAAAGAGTTCTGTTTATTCAGTGTCTTCTTTTATTTCATTTGCTTTTTTTGAATTTCAACAATGGTCGCTATATAACGTATTTCTGGCTTCAAACTAGTTGTTCAGATTTCACAATATAAATATGCACACTTGGTCAAGCAAAATTAAAAGAAGAAAAATAATTTAAGCATCAACTATTCCTTTCAATAGATCAGCAGCAATAAACACTACAATTATCCCAGCCACCATATCATATAGATGTACATTTTCCTTCCTTCTTTGTTTTCTCCTTCCCTCAACCCAGTGGCCCCTTCCCTTTGAGCAGGATCATTTTGTATACAATGGAGTATTTTTATTACAAAAAAGTAAACATCATAATGTCTTTATATTATAAGAACCGGAAACAGTAAATAAACTCTGTCCTTTTGTCTTTAGTGACAAAGATGTTTCTTTGTTCCAGATATGGTACCTCTTGCTGGAGATCTTATGCCCTGCTTCAGGGCAGAAGGCAAAGGGAAAGTCAGATACACTTACATTTTGGATACTGATGTGCTCCAGAGAGTCTCTGTCTCTATCTCTATCTATCTCTATCTCTATCTCTATCTCTGTCTCTATCTCTGTCTCTGTCACACTCTGTCCATCTATGCATCTCTGTCTCTGAAAACTATGAAAATAGTTTTGCTCCTTCCCATCCTCTCCCCATGATTGGTTGACTCATCATAAGCCCAGTTAAACAGAGGACCAATTAAACCTGGACTTGAATCTCTAAAACTTGAGCCCAGACCAACCTTTTCCTTTTGAATGTTTATTGCTTCGGGTATTTTCTTAAAGTAGTGGAAACTGACCTGTCTTCTTCTACAGTTTCTCATATATTATAGGACAGCATGACCTGACACCTATCCTACTTAGCACAAGAATCTCAGCTCTGATCTTGCCTTATCCATATTTATTTTATTGCTACCTTAGCACTCATTCTCACTTATTTTTTCTGAACAAATAAGTTTTTCTTAGATATATGTTTGTTCTTACTGCCTGCAGAGTCACCATAGCAGCTTTTAATCCCTAGTGTGCTGTCAAATGCAGAGCTCCTTCCTCTGCCTGTTCTCTTTGCTTCTAAACAACACAGGTCTTTGCTGTGGAGATCATCCTTGGCCCCAAACAGAGGTCTGGCTTGAGCAGGGTTGTCCTCTTTTGTAGTATATTTTTATAACCTTTACTTTGCTGTTTTATGATCCTTGAGTTAGAAGAAATATTGATTCAACAGTTGATATTATTATAAGAAATTAATGAATAGAGATAGGGATTGACAAGAAGGAATGAATGAAATGAGTATAACCAAGAAAGATATAATAACTAAGATAGTTATACTATTAATTTCTCTTAGTTTATTGAAAAGAAATTTTATGCAAATATTGTTTGGACGTTTAAATGCGGTATCTTGTGCTTTGAGTAACTAATTTAAAGATAATACCTAACATATTAACTATTGTTACCCCCCCTACCATTATCTTGTTTTGAAATTTTGTTTTGTTTTATGTACCTGGTTGTTGCAGTCTCACAGTGCAGCTTGGACGCATAGTGCTCCTCTTGCTTTCAACCTCCCCAGAGCTGGGATTACAGGCATGCACCACTATGCCTGGACGCTGGCTAGCTCAGCCTGTCCTGGGGTTGAGACTGGTATGGTATGTGGTGCCAGGGATCAAACCGTGGCTTGCCTTGCCTAAAAAGGCACTTTAGCCCATTGAGCTATCTTGCTGGCCCCTAAAATAATGTTTTTAAGAGAAATAAAAAAGTTTATGTGTCTGTGTCTATGTGTGCGCACACAGTCACTAGCACGTGGGTTGTGCACAGCGGTGGGCTGCTGAGGACCTATGCACCAGCCTTCTGCTCAACCCAGTGACTTGGAACTCACACAGCATCAGCAACCTAACCTGTCCGTTGTCTCTCCACAAAGACTGGACACTTACCCAGGCTGTGCCGCCTGAACTGTCTCCCACGACCAGTAATGAGTTCCCTTCCTGTCTTCAGCAGGAAAGAAAGAGAAAAACAAGGCATTGCTAAGCTCAATCAAGGGTTCTTTATTGCTTTGGTATGAGAGATATTGCAGAAGCATGATTCTGATAGGGCAATGGGAAAAAGCTTTGGCTTAGTTAGTGTGCTTTAGCATCCTGCCTTAGAGATGAATAAAAACAGAAACAAATTTTCATCTTAAAAATGGAAAATATTGCTTTCCGTGTAAGAGTAAATGATATCTGGGAACCAAGTTTATATATGTTAGAGATTGCCAAATCTAAAAGAAAATACATGCTTCTTCAGAAAACCATGTACCACTACCCATTAGCAAATCTATTCTTTGTTAATAAATGTTTATTCCCAAAGTATATCATCTAAAATGAGACAATAAGGTGTCATCATTTTTTTTTTGTACTGGGGAATCAAACTCCAGGCCTTGTGCTTGCCACATAGGTGCTTTTGCTATCGAGCCATCTCCCCAGCCCATGGATAAGCTGTAACAAAATGTATATGGCTTTTTTCTTTACTTTGTGGGCTGTTTCCCTTTGCACTGGCTTGATATAGCCACAACTGCAGAAACAGTTCTCTCAGTTGTGTAGTAATACACCTTCCCTTCATGAAAAATAAATCTACCTTTCTCTGTATGACCGCTCTTCAACTTTCAAGGGAGCTGTGAATTTTCAAAGAACCCCCATGAAGGAGTAACAATCTATGGTTTCATAAGCTAAAACATCTGTTAATCTCTTTACACTCAAGTTTTTGGCCTCTGAAGGCTGAAGAAGATGTCACTACTAATTTAACTTTCACCATGGTAAATTCACAAGAAGGCAATGTTCAAAATAACTAAGACAAACTGTGTTGAAGTAGAAATTAACCAGTTAAAAGCAGAAATTAACCAATTACAATCTTATGTGCCAGACATGTTTATAGTTCTTATCTTACTTGGAACCTACCATCAGCACAGTAGGTACATATTATCATGTGGATGAGATAAAGAAAGAAATTTGGCTGAGAGAGACCAAGCACCACACAGTTATGCAACTGTGCTGCGCTGTCTTCTAAGAAATGCTAATTATTTTAATAGTATCATTCAATTTTGTAAAAAGTGGTAG
>PVKA01025758.1:14954-32691 GCA_004027165.1 Ctenomys sociabilis
AAAAAAAAAAAAAAAAAAAAAAAAAAAAAAAAAAAAAAAAAAAAAAAAAAAAAAAAAAAAAAAAAAAAAAAAAAAAAAAAAAAAAAAAAAAAAAAAAAAAAAAAAAGGCTAGTATGTGAAAAAGAAAGGTTATGTTGTCTATACTAGTGCAGACCTCAACCTATTTCATGTAAAAATTCTAATTGTTCATTTTAGTGTTTTAATGGCTTCTTTTTCCTGTCTCTAGCAGACAAATCATTGGTGTTTTACCCTGCCCTCAAAACCTGGCCACTGGTAATAAAACCTATTCTGCGTGAAAATTCTGCTTTCAATCCTCCATATACTAGGAAACTAGATAAACACATACATCAGAACTGAGAAGAAATGGATCCTCATGAGGAAGAGGACACATTTCTGCTTTGCCACAAATGTGTACAGCATTTGCCTTGCTTTTCATGCTTCAGCTTTCTTTACATAATAACTATGTTTAGCTGAATGTTATCTCTGAGTAAAAGAGGTCCAGCTCAAGTCTTGCCCCCTATGTTCATCCTTCTCCTCTTACTCCCCTCAAGTCCCTCAGTCTCCATCACACCCTGACTTTGCACATGTTTCCCCTTTGGAGTCTGTGCATGTTGTTCAGTCAATATCCTAGCTTACCTTGTCTTTGAGCTCTAACATGGTAAATTCATTGTCTTTTTCATCTTTGTATTTGTCATATGTTCTATAAGCCCATGAAAGTGAACTATATTAAATTTTGGTGCATGTCTTTTCATCTCTGTGCTTCAGTACAGACCTATAAGTCAAGTAAGATAGCCCTGTTTTCCACCACAAAATGGTGAAGGCTATTCTCTAGTGGGATACTAAGTGAGCCAGCATGTCCATGTACCTTCTCACTTACTTCATGTAAAATGGCAAGACAGTCACTGAGATTGTCACTCTAAAGGTAAAAAAGACAGGGCCAAATAAATTAATTCAGCTTTCAGATGCTATTTTAGTTTTCAAGGGATAGAACTGCTATTCACACCTAGAGTCCAAAGATGGGAGTGTTTTATTGGGTCAAACTGGACACACAGACACACACATGCACACACATTCAGTATGTCAAAATTTACACCCATCTTGAAAAATTATTTGTATTTTATCAATATATATTTTGCATGTATAATATATGGTTGTCTTTGAGCAGGTATAGCATATCTCAGAGATATGGGAATTTAAGTCTAAATCAATGCAATTAAGTGAAACTCACAATGAACTGACAGATGAATTTTTAATCTCACAGTCTGTATGAAAGTCGTATTCATACTAGTCTGCAGTCTATTAAGTGTATAACCTTATGTGAGAAAATCAACGCATAACACTCTTTATTTAATTTTTGCACAAGCCTTACATGATCTTACTTCTTTCTTAAATGGTAGTAGTGATCATCAGAATTTAAGTAAGGCGGGTGTAGTAGTTTTCCTAGTGGAGTCCCTTCCCTCCATATCGATGGCTATGTAGGGAAGCAGTTGCTGAAGCTTAGGTTGGTGGTGGACATCTCTTAAAATAAGACAACAATGACCTTTCCACATTGAATGGTGCATCATTTCACAAAACAATACTCTGCAGTACATGATGCTTTTGGATACCTCAGTACAACTCCTTTCAAAGTTGGAATCAGTCCTCTAGAACCCTGCAGTTGATCCTTCAACTAAGCTTATGTGCTATCTTAAATTATTTATTTTTATTCTGACAATATTTGCAATACTTTTGGAAAGAATAGAATGTGTCCTCCTAAGAAGTTTCATTCTTTGCTCACTTTTGTAGCATCTCTTCATAATTAAAATTTATCACACAATTTCAGCAATTCAGCTGCCTTTTCAGGTTTCACAGCAGATTCCAATCCTTGCCATTTCTACTGCACATATTACTTCTTCCACTGAAGTCTTGAACACATTAAAGCCATCCATGTGGATAAAAATCAGCTTATGTCAAGCTCCTGATAATTGTTGACATGGGGACCTCTTGCATGTATCACAAATGTTCCTAATGGCATCTAGAATGATACATCTTTTAAAGAAGCCATTCAATTTACTTTGCTTAATCTATTATGAGGATCATTGTCTATGACAGATATTACCTTAAAATTGCATTTACTGAGATAAAATTAGAGAACCAGAATTACCCCTTCATCCACAGGCTTCAGGATGAATACTGTGTCAGCAGTGACGAGAACAACATAGCCTCATTGCATGTCTCCACCAGACTCGTCCTGTGGCCTCGGACATTGTCAATGAATCTGATCAATAATTCTGAAATGCTTAAAATACGCTCTCCATCATGTTTTACACAGATGTGTTCAATTGCTGCTCCATTTGCAGAGCACATATTTAGTATAATTTTAAGGTCTTTCAGATTTTTGCAATGGTAAGTGAGTATTGGAATCAACTTGAAGAAACCAGTTGCGTTAGTCCTCACTAAGGGAGTCAGTCTACCCTTCAACGCTTTGAAGTCAAACATTGATTCTTTCCCTAGCTACAAATTCTGAAGTGGCATAATCTTCTGATATAATTCTGTCTCTGTGTGAGAGTCTATGTTTACTGTCAGCACCCTAATTAGTGGTCATGGCAAGTTCTGCATGCCTCAGTGCCTGCTATTTCAACGTGCACTTTTATGTTACAGAAGATTTTATGTTTGTGTTATGAAAGGGTGAAAAATTATTCTTAAGCATGCCTCTTCTGAAAAGAGCAAGTCAATCTTACCCAAAAGTTTCCCTGAACTGCATCCTTTAAATTAACAACAACAACAAAAAAAAGAATGCAGATGAAATGAGTCAGATGCTATTTCCTACTGAGCACTGACTTTAGTGAAAGGAGTTCACATTTAATAAGTAGCCTTCTTCCTCTCCATTTCCTCAATGAGCTGCTTCTCCTGCATTCTCCTTAAAGTACAGAAATGAAGAGCAATTAGTGGTTGGCAATAGTGATGGTTGTAGAGGAGTGGATATGACTGCACTGCGGTGCCTCTATAGAATTTTTATTGTTCAGTGGCTTAATAAAACTCTATATATGACAAAATTGAATAAATATATTATGGCTTCGGGTGAGATGTCCCCCAAAGCCTCTTGTAATTACAAGTGGGGCTTTTCCAAAATGGCTGGCTGTAGAGGGTTCAATGACGGGATTAAGTGTGTGATGCCAGGTTTAAGGCTTTGTGATTACTAAATTAGGTCACTGATTGGTTTAGCCTATTTCTGGGTATGAATAAAGGAAACCACCTTGGTTACCATTGATACTCATTCAAAATGTGTGCAGCCTGGGTAGAATATAAGGGACAAAAAGAGGACTGCTGTCACTCACAGCTTTCCACTTGATTGCTTTGTCACCTTCTGCCTGCCAAAACTATTTCTCCTCTGCCATGCCCCTTTGCCATGTGCCACCTTGCAGCCAGAAAATGATGGGCTACGAACTGTAACCTACCATAAACTTTTTCTCTTCTAACTCTGGATCCTAGATATTTTGTCATAGCAATGGGAAAAAATAGCTAAAATGAATACAAGCAAAAATGAAGACTTAAATAACTTTTTAAATCAGAATAAGTATTGGACTATACCAAAGTCAGTTTCTGGTTTTTATACTGCATTATTGTGTTGGTAAGTTTTCTGTTACTATCAGAAAATGCCTGAGGCAAGCTATGGTTTTTTAAGGAGGAAAATACATCATTAGGTGGCCCTACTGCTTGGACCTGGTGAGAACCTAATGGCATCTATTTTACTAGGAAATTGGCAGGAGGAACAGATTGTATCTCAAAACAAGAAGCTGAGAAAAACTTAATTTAATTTAATTTGACAACCAGATTTTGCAAAACTTCCTTAATCTCATTCAACACTAGGGCCCTCAGTGACCTGAATGAACACATCACTGTGAGGCTCATCTCTTAAGATCTCTCTACCACTTCCTAATAGCACAATAAAACCAAGTTTCTAAAGCATGAGGCCTTGGATGACATGCTGCAGCTAAATAATGGCGACAGCAGTTATGGAGGTCATTGAGGAGACGAGATGAAAGGCAGACAGGCCTCCTTCATGCATTTCTGCCAATTTGCTACAAATCTATTCTTATAAAAATCAGAATTTTAGAATTTAAAGAAAAGCGCACCGTCTTCCTCGGTTATCAGTGTGTTGTTATTCCCTTACCACTAGGAGAGCACGCATCTTCAGTTAACTCTGATAAGTGCGCATATCAGTCAGGGAGTTTCTGGCTTTGTGCCCCGTGAGACTGTGACATGCATGCAGGAGCTGGCTGGCAGAGCCACGTCCATTCTATCTTAATGTGCCTCTGGAATTCATGATCTTACTTACAGTGTAAGGACATGCTTAGAAATAAAACCAAACAAAAGCAAACCCAAACCAAACAAATCCATACACCCCCCAAACCATCAATTTTGACTCACTAGAAAATATATGAGACACACAGGGAAAACATATAAAATCCAGATACTAAAGTTGAAGAAACTATGGGAAAAAATTTGTGAACGTTAGCATGACATATGCAAATGAGACAGATGCAGAAGCCTTATGCCTCTAAAACTCATATTCTTTTTATATAGTAATTGGGTAAATTTGTGCCCTATAGCTGTGGTATCTTTGCCTTATCAAGTGTTATTATAGTCTCTCAAAAATTCATATAGAAGGAATATGTACTTAATTTGATTATCAAGTAGGTAGCATTTTGATGCAATACAAAGAAGCCCTGTCCTTCTGGTCAAAGGACATGGATGGAAATCTTAGCTTTTATTTAATGTAGCTGGACCTTAAATTCTCCACCTGTAAAATGAATTTTCTAAATCTTAAAGTATTACTGAAGATCTAATATTGTCAAAATCCCAGATTGAACAAATGGCATTAGTGGTTATGTTCAAAACTTCTTTTCTTCCTATAACACTTTCTGTCTTCACCTAAAACTAAGTAAGGAATGCAGACACACAGAAGGAATGCTCTGAACGCCCCTAAGTAGCACAAAATGAGAATCAGAATAGTGTATATAAATGATTTGTGGGTTATTCCTAGAGAACTTACTTGTCACCAACTTATGTATCCATATATTCAAAAAACGCTAATTGAATACACATTCAATATGCCATATGAGAAATGTAATAATAAGCTTATGTTATCCTAGATATTCTGGTTTTTCCAGTTCCAAAGGTACTTATTGGGTGCCATTATATGCTGATCATATCGTGAAAGTTAGGGATTTGATTTCTTAACAAGATAAGATACATGTTCCTATATTATATTCAGTCTCACAATGGGAGCAATGGAGTGGTGGAGAATAAAATTCAAGATTCCCAAGTACAAATAGATGAGTATTTAGTAGCATTTCAAGCAAACACACAGGACAGCTATCTTAGTAGATGCAAGCAATGGGAGGTGAGTGAAAAAAAAATTACAGGATTCCTGACATTATAATTGTGATCTTAAGCAGGAAAGAGAAGATCAGGCAAAAGGAGAAGCCAAAATCAGTTAAAGAGAGGTCAAGTACGTGGAGGAATGGAGCAATTCAGACAGGGAAGGCCATGCCAAGATTATAAGGAGTGAAAGAACAAAATTCACTAATGAACAAAAAAGGGGCAGGAAATGGAAATACAAAATGTGAGGAATGTTGGAAGCTCAATGTGGAAAGAGAAGTTACACCTGCACCCTGAGGAACTGTAGATACAAACTGAACATTTTGCATTTGATACTGATAAAAAATAATAGAAAACCATTAAGTGGTGTTAAAAAAGAAATATGACTAAGTTTATTGTTTTACTCCTTGTACCGAAATCTGCACGACACCATTACCTATTTATCACCACCTATAACAGAAGCAGGAACTTTTCCTCTAATCCTAATCTCGTCCTTATTCTCTGTGGAAGAAGAAGATCTGAAAATAGGCATCAGAAGCAGAAAGAAAAGAATGTGAAGTATGGACCCGCTGTCACAAAAGCTGAAACACTCATATTTTGTTTCTTCATAACTTAATCATATCAGTGATTGGAGAATAAATTTGATTTAATAAATACAAGCAATGAACACCTGACCCTGTGAGGCTGAATGGTTCTGAGAGCTGCACCTGTGTCCCTGGCCTCTGTCACACAGCACCAAGGGCACTGCGTTGCACTGATACACAGAATTCGAATGATGGAGTGTGAAGAAGAGAACAGGACACAGCCTTTGTGTTAATAAATATAAATTACATATAAAAGTTTTCATTTTACCCACAATGGTCATTTAAAAAAAATGCTCAATTTATTTTTTTAGTTTATTTGTGTGTGTGTGTGTGTGTGTGTGTGTGTGTGTGTGTGTGTGTGTGTGTGCATACAGGGTCTTACTCTACAGCTCGGACTCATAGCAATTGTCCTGTTTTCAGCCTCCCTAGTGCTAAAATTGCAGGGATGTGCCTCCATGCCCTCATTACACCTGGGGGCAGGGCTGGTGTGGCATGTGGTGCTGGGTATGGAACCCAGGTCCCTGTGCTTGCCTAAGCAGGTGCTTAGTCCACTGAGCTATCTCGCTGGCCCAAACATGCACAGTTTAGAAAATCTCAAAATGTGGTTTCATTTTTCCCACCAGTATGTAAACTCTAACCTAACAAGAAGCTATCTGCTCTCATTTTAATAAAAGTAGATCCTGAGAGTTTAAAATTTTACAACTTTTGCAGTTATAATATCTTAAGGAAATATTTTAAAAGTGTGTTTTCATTTTCCTTTTCTTTATGCTTGAGAATTTACAAAGTATCTCTCTTCTCAATTCCAAGAAATCATCCAAGGTGCTAAAACAGTATTTTCCTGATTTCCATTTAAAACCAACCTCACTTATGTCCGATGCTAAGAAGTCTCAGAATGCCTAATGCCTTCTGCATTGCTTCTCGTGTATTCAAAGCAGCCATCTCTAAGAAGACAGGCTATTGCTGTTGAGAGCGCTGCAGTAATACGAAAGTGGAAGATTCTATATTTCCTTTAAATGCAAGAGAAATAAGTGTAATCAGCTAAAGTGTGTGCCATTGGGAATTTATCCAAAGCCACAAACCCCAAGACGGAAATTATTCTACATCAGCCTCCTTTAAACACACTACAATCTAGCTCTTAACAGAGAAAGTAGAAATAACAATTATCGCATGAATGTGGTTTATTGCACCAAGTATCAAAATTAAGCATCTGGTTTATTCTTCATTAGAATAACTCATCCTTTTTCAATTTACTCACTTACATTAATTTTAAAAAATCTATTTTAACCATGAACAAGTGATGCTGGATCTTTGGGGAAGAGTATGGTTCATCTTCTGTTTGAATGTTTTGAATTTCAAGATGCAGGGATTTTTTTTTATGTTTTTGTTTTTGTTTTTGTGTTGAGGATTGAACTCAGGTCCTGAGCCTCAAGATGCAGGTTTCTTTGAGTCAATCAATAGAAACTTAAACAAGCTAAACCCAACACTTTCATCGTTTTTACTGGAAAATAAAAGTGCCAAAGGTTGCTTGGTGATACCCTGCAAACTCTTTAGGCATCAGCTCTGTGAGAGACTTTTGTCTTCTGCTTTCCTAGTCCTCGAGGTAAGAGAATGACTCTGCCCTCACTGGCGCATCTGCTCCCTGCGTGTGATGGTAACAATATTCTTGCACAAGCAAAATCACAACTTCTTGTTTCCATGCGGCTCTCCACTTTTTAACATGTGTTAACTTCTAAACTCCCTTTAATGCAAAACAGTGTGAGAATATCATTCCACTTTTAAGCTGAAGAGACTGAGGCAGTGAGGGGAGCAGCTGTGCCCGAGCTCACAGTTGAGGCAAAGGGCAAATGCATGAATTATACACGTGAAATACATTAGCACAGATAAGTAGTCTTATGGCTAAAGTGAAAAGGCAACTTTATGCGGTAAAAGTAAATCAAAGCCATTTCAGTAGTATTTTATGCTACTCTCTATTACATTTTTTCATTTGTTGTCAAATAATATAATGCTTATAAAGTTGGTTTACTTGAAAATAAAATTTCCATTATTTGATAGTGCCTTTTTTTGAAAACCAAGCAACAACAACAACAAAAATCTAACATTCTCTTTGGCATTGAATTAATAGCACAGAGGTATGTTTTTATTACTGAATGACCCTTGGAAAGTCAGATTCTATTACCACAGTGAGCGAATTTAATTCATTTGAGGAAACTGAATGATTTTTAAAGAGAAATGTCCAAAAAACTAAAGGATATCCTCCTATTCCTACAATTTTGGATCACATAAGCATATTCTTTTCAAAATATTCTTTTCACAAATATGGACCTCACTGCTAATTTCAACCATGGCTACATATAATTTCCTCACCAATTTGATTAACCTATGATTAGCTAGTAGTATTAAAAACTACTCTTTGAATGTTAAATATTTGTTCTTTTTTTTTGTTTTTGTAGCCATACCACTCTACTGTACTTGTTTTTATACCCTTACATAGATCAGTATCTATATTATCATTAGCTTTAACTTTGAGGACTGGGCAGGATTTCCTACTCATTCTATTATAATTCTGAAGACATAGAACATGTCCAAGGAGAATCGAGCATTGTACTACCTCAACTCTAATCCAATCCTTCTATTCAATATCTGTGATCTTGCAGAGTCATTTTGTCTCATAAGATATATGTAATACTGGGCCGACGAGATAGCTCAGCGACTAAGCACCTGCATTGGCAAGCACAGTTACCCTGGGTCACTTAATTACTTCCTACTCATTGCTGGAACAAATACTTGACACCTAAAAGGGAGGAAGGAAAGGTTTACTTAGCTCACAGTTTATGGAGGTTTCAGTCCATACTCATCTGGCTCCAAAGCAAATAACAGCAGCTCATGGCAGCCAAAGGCAATGAAGAGCAGAGGAGGAGCAGCAGCTGCAGCGTCCATCAAGCCTCTCTCTTCCTTCTATGCTGACTGTGAAGACCGTCGCTCCACGGTGATCGTAGCTCCTCTGAAGACTGAGACTTCTCCAAGGAAGCGGGGCAGGGCTGCAGGAAGCCTTCCTCAATTTCCTTTATATACACTTTTTGTGCTGGGCAGCCTATGGCCCTAGGGTTGAACCAATTGCACCCCAGTGCCCACCCAATAGCGCGCCAGTTTGGGTCCTGCCTGTCTGCAGGGTTGAGCCCCCACGCTTGCAGGAGCCAACTCAACCAAGTTGACACAAGGTATTAACTACCACACCCAGGTTCCATCCCTTTAAAGCATGACATACCCGACCATCCTTGGGCATTCTAAACCAGCCACAGAATCTGGGAGCACAGAAATTGGCATGGTGTTGCACGCCTATAATCCTAGCACAGAGGAGGCTGAAAACTGGATATTCACTATGAGTTTTTAATTTATGTGCCAAACACATAAATTAAAAAAAAAAATGGTACTAACTCTATAAGAAAGTTTTGTGCATATTGATATCAGTTTTGGGGAACCAATTTCCCACAATAGTTAGAAACTCCATATTCTGCAAAATAAGGTTGTTTTGGATATATAGAAATAATTTCTCAATAAAATCATTATTTCTATGGTTATTATGATTTATTATATATGAAAAAGATGATTAAAAAACCTTTTATACCAGGGCCGGCGAGATAGTTCAACAAACTAAGTGCCTGCTTAGGCAAGCACAAGTACTGGGGTTTTTTCACTGGCACTCCAAGTCTCGCTGACCACTGGCCCCATGGTCATGTTGAGCCGGCTGCAGAGACCAGGCATGGTGGTGCATGCCTGTAATCCCAGCACTAGGGAGGCCAAATTTCTTTTTTCTTTGTATTTGGTATAGGGTTTCCCTATACAGTTCAGACTCATAGCGATCCTCCTGTTTTCAGCCTCCCCAGGGCTGCATGGGTCAGGCTTATTTACCGGCTCAGCACACCCCAGAGGTTGCATGTGGTACTGGGGATAGAACCCCAGTCCCTTCGCTTTCCTAAACAGGTGCTTAGTCTGTTGAGATATCTCACGAGCCCTATAAAACAGAACCTTTTTTTATATTTTATGTAATTTAACTGAAATACTAGATAAGAACATTTTGACCCTGAGAGTCTGTTAAAAGTTATCTTATGCCTTATCATCTTGTAGGAGAGACAGTGGTCATGGTTATGACTTGACATTCCTAGAGGGTTTCTTCCTTTGAATCACACCCAGCTAAGAAATTAATTCTCCAATAGATTATTCCAGGGCTCTCACACTTAGCCTATATATATATATATATAGGCTATATATATATATATATATATATATATATATATATATATTTTTTTTTTTTTTTTTTTTTTTTTTTTTTTTTTTTTTTTTTTTTTTTTTTTTTTTTTTTTTTTTGTCTTTTTGAGACAGGGTCTCACTGTGCACTTCAGGCTGGCCTTAAGCTCACTTTGTAGCTCAGGCTGGTCTCGAACTCACAACAATCCTCCTGCCTCAGCCTCCCTAGTGCTGGGATTACGGGCATGCACCACCACGCCCGGCTTTAGCCTATATTTAAAGTCTTTCTGAGGCTGGCAATGTAGCTCATTTGTAGAAAGGTTGTCTTAGCAGACTTGTAAGTCTGATCTTCAGAAAAACCAGCAACAAAACAAAGAACAAAAAAATTCTGATTCCTTTAGATCCCAAATGGAACTCTTCCAGTCCAAGATGCTGTATCAGGCTCGCAAGACTGAGACAGCATAAGGATCTTCAAACGTAAAACCACAGACAGCTTAAAACACAGTATTTTATGCATTTCTTTAAACCAACGTTTTATTCTTATTATCATCAGGGATATGTCAGGCACAGGCTTTTCTGCAAGATCAGCCTCTTGCTTTTCTAACCTCTGTACTTTCTTCTTATCTCCGATCTTCTTCCTTAATGCCCCTTACTGTCATTTTCAAAGCCACAAAATTCTTTCTTGTTTGGACACCTGATTCTAGGTCATTCTCTAGGGATTCGTCTGTTACTATGAAAGTAGACTACTAAGAGTTTCTCTAAACATGGGTCTTTCCGAGACTGAAACTTTGATAGTAGTTAGAGTATCCTTAAAATGTGATTTTCCCCAATATACCAACAGCAAGTATTTGATAAGAACATAACTGTAAATACTTTTAAAATTTAAAATTTTATTTTTATTAGTACATATTTGCAGTAAATGATTATATTCACCCTGGAACATGCATATAGACCTCTCAATCCTTTCTATGTCCCTTTCTTGTCCCTTTATCTCTTATTCTTCCAACATTTTGAAAATGCAGAAACTATTGTGCTCACAGTTAAAAAATCTTCAAGTTTGTATGGATAGTGAGCAGCAAAAACATCTCATCTCTTATGACTTTTAGATTGATTTCAAGTGATGTCTCAGATTCTTTTCACCATGTAGACGTGAGCCTCCTTGCTTGTCTATCAGTTCATGGGTAGCTGACTCAGTTTGATCTGGAACATCACATGCTGATTTTCCTGGTTTTTGAATTCTGCTTCACATCATGAATTGTGCAAAGCATGTCACTATCGCCTTGATTAGTCAACTCACATGAAAATGCTTTCTGTGTTGTACAACTCACACAATTCAAGGTGTTAGTGATATCAATCCAGTAAAAAGCACAGGGATGATATTTTATAATATCTTCCATTGAAATTTTTGTGAGATGTAATATCAGTAATAATTCAAACATACTATCACAAATATCTAATTAAATTACACTAAATTATTATAAAGATAGAGAATACTTCTAAGTGGTTCCTGGAAAATAATTGTGTGAAACAACCCCATGGTTTATGCTGTGGAAGTTTCTACAGTGGCTTCTTTTATTATGTGTAATTCTGTGATGATCTTAGAAAATTAAACAGCTAAATTAACTCATCAACTATTTCAGAGCAAGACTGAACAAATGAGATACCATGATTTCTAAGCTCCAAAGATCTTGGTAAATTATAAGGAAAAAAACCCTAAAAATTCTTAGGGGCCAGGCTTAGCTCAGTGGTAAAACACGCACTTCACCCATTAGAGGGTACAGGTTCTATCCCAATGTCATAATTAAGTAACGGAGATTAAACCAACCACATATACAGAATAAATATGAAAATATCTGTTTTGGGTGGGCCCAGTAACATATATGGAAATATTTTATAGTCATTAACTTCTGAGAAGACAAAGCCTCCCAGTATTTAAGATGATGTATTTAAAATTTGAAAAGATTTTTTTTATTTTTAAAACTGTATTTAGTGTAGGGTCTACAGGGTCTCACTATGCAGATTGGATTCATAGTGATTCTCATATTTTCAGCCTCTCAAGTGCTGGGATTATAGGTGTGCACCATCTCAATCACTTTATCAACCTATCCTTGGGGTGGGGACAGCACTGCATGCCAGGGATCCAATCCCAGCCCCTGCTTACTGCCTAAGCAGGTGCTTTAACCGACTGAGCTATCTGGGTGACCCTGGGAGTCTATCTTTAAACTGAAGTTCTATCAGATATTTTAATCAATGACAATGCAATACTCTTAAATATATCTATATCATCTATATCTATATCTATCTATCTATCTATCTATCTATCTATCTATCTATCTATCTATACTGTTTCAGGACAATGCATCTCTTCCATCACTTAGACCCGATGGATCAATTGAAAAAAAATGTCTACTGTATAGTCTTTATTCCTAGAACAAAGTAACTCAAATGTCTTCTTGTTATAAAAGTAGAAAAGCCTTTGTCTTTCATAAACTCTTACAATATAATGTCAGCCTAAAAAGCAGGATTATACTAAACTACATAGTCCCTATGCTTTGATTCTTTTTCAATTTAGGAAGAGTGGACAATGAGAATAAGGGCTTATAGTAATTTTTTTTTTAGTATTAGATACTGACTGGCATACCTAAATCCTTTTTTGGGCTACACAGAAAAATCTATTGGTTTTTAAATGTATCTTCCCACATTTCTCACTACTGCCTCAGTTGCAGGGTTACATTTTTGTCATTTTCCAAAAAAGCCAGTACATGAAAATCGGTTAGTGAAACTTATAATCCAATGTACTTACTTGCTTTAGGAAAAAGAAAGATTTTACTGTCAAGACAAATGCAGAGACGTTTGCTCAGATTCTACATTTGGATGAAAAGAGCAAAGAACTCTGATAACCAAGGGGACCACCCCAAAAGTTGGGGCCACTCAACTCTTCTATGTTCATGTGTGGTTTATTTTATAAGCTTACATTAAACTGCGAAGTCCTGAACAAATAAATAGAATATATAAATAAGTTGTAATTTTACAAACACAAGTGATCAGAATTTTAGGTGTATAATAGCTTAGTACCCCTATTCTAATCTATTTTTTAAAGAAAAAGAATTTTCTTCCAATTATGCTAGTGTAATAACTCAACTTCATAAGACATATTTCTTAACACATCTCTACACAGCTTGGCAAATGCTAAGGCTAACTGGAATCCTAGAAGACTCAGGAGCATAAAGAATGTAACAATTTGCTTTGTGTTCTACTTCATTTGCAAAGCCTTAAAGGTACAGCATGCTGGAATGTGGCTCAGTGGTATAAACGGTTGGTCAGTCTGATCTACAAAGATATTTTTAAAGTACATGTGATAACAGGCTTTGCATGTAATCTGCTTTGAGATAATCTTATGTATGATTCACATCTGAACCCTTATATATATATATTTTTTGTAACATTTAGTTACTAGAAAATTATAATAAAAATTTTGATATGAATATATCTATCACAGTGCATCACTGAGTCATAACCAAAATCATAACAAACTACCTGAATAATAAGGCCAATTGAATAATCCATAATGAAAAAGAAGAACAATTAGAAAGTAAGCAGCTTCCCAGCATGGAGACTATGCCTACAGTGCCAGGCAGTCAGGACGCGGGGTAAGGAGGGTTGGGAGTTTTAGGAAAGCTGGGGCAACTTAGTAAGGTCCTTTCTCATAATGAAAATAAATGAAGAGGCTAGGCGAGGCATATTCTTGGTAAAATCCCCTGCGATCTACCCAATACCACAGATGTGCCTTTCAGTTAAGCACTGAATCGTATCCATCCTATGACTATACAACGAGAAGATAGATGCAGCTTAAAATCTCACTTAGTTTATGATCCATTAAGAACTTATTCATTGTCCTGAGAAACTATGAAAATAGTTTGAGAAATCAGTGACTTTGGATTTAGACTTCAGCAGGAGCGCTGAATTTCTGTTTAGCTGATCTGGCCTGTGGCCTCTGACCAACCTGGTGGATGAAGTCTTGGTGTTCTAAATCTGGCTCTGTTTCAAACAATGAATTTAGTCCTATCTGGTCAACACAAAAATGACTAGAAAAGGACAGAATTTAAGGAAGAAACAAAACTCCAGCTCCCCCTTTTCACAGGTTGTTGTAAAACTCAAAAGTGATCCTGCATGTATATCAAAGTATAGAAAATGAATGCCAAACAATATTCAAAGGCGAGGAGACATTGCAAGTCATCAAATCCTGTCTTCTCTGATTATACATAAGCAGGTAAATCTGTGATTTACCCAAGGGTATCCAGAAATTTATTGGCTAGAATCAGGTTCAGTTTAGACATAGTCCAAATATTTTTCAGGTTATTTGCATCAATCTTCACTTTTAAGTCTATCATAATTATCAAGAATATTATTAATGTCGCATCAATAAAATAGTTAAACACCTTTGATAATATGATTGAAAAGACTTTTTTTTGAAATGTTAATTTATCTTTTCTGACACCCAACTCTCAGGTTCTTCTGAGGTGGTTCTTGTTTTTCTTCCTTGCTCAGGTACCCAGGGATCAGTCTATAAGTGTCCTACTGATGCTAGCTTTTGAAGTTATACTTCAATCACTTAGTACCCTGATGATTTCAATTGTTTTTTTCAAGTGAATAACTAAAATATATTATCTAGTATTTTAAATTTTAATCCAAATACTAAAATTTTCAGACTGAGAGAAGCAACTGTGGAATCAAAGGAATAGTAGACATTGGGCTGGCCAAATAGCTCAGTGGACTAAAGCACCTGCAAGCAGGCACAGGGGCTGGGGTTCAGTCCCCAGGTCTGCTGTGCCAGCCCCACACCCAAGGGTACACTGAGACAGTGACTGAGACTGGACGTGGTGATGCACACCTGTAATCCCAGCACTTTGGAGGCTATAAACATGTGGATCACTATAAGTCTTATCTAGTAGTGAGACCCTGAATACCCTATAGACCCTTTCCTAAAAAAATAAAATAAATAAATAAAAAAGAATAGTAGATATAGCCTTTAACCGTTTAAAGGTAAGTGACTTCAACCTATAATTCCTCATTTAATAGAATGACTATATAAATATGATGAGTTAAAGTCCTGGCATATTCAGGCATGAAAAGAAACATTTAATTCTCAGTGTACCTTCTGTTGACAACTACTAAGAGTAAGTGCTCCAGTGAAATGAGGGGTATAGGTGCCACAAAAGAGAAATACTTGAGAAATCAGTAAGGCAAGTGCTGGAGAGAAGCAGTGCCTCAGAAAACAGAGCTTTAGGATAATTTGGAGTACAACCTCCAGAGCAGAGGCTGTTAAGAAAATAAACCAAGAGAGTACGTGAAATAATTTTTGGAATATGTTAAGGTACTGAAATTAGTGCAATGTATGAAAATAAAAGTGAACCAAAAACACAAAGAACCAAATCTGTGAAAGAAAGTGACTATTAACTCCCAGATGTTAGGAACATCATGTGGAAATGTAGGCAGCTCCGGCCTCACTCCCCCGACAGAAGACGCTCTTCCCAGTGGTTTGGCTGGAACTGCCTTAACCCTGGACATCATTACCCCATGAAGACAAGGGAATCACTGAATTTATTTTTATATTACACATACACATATCCTTTGCTGTGATGATTTATAAGTATGTTAACCTAAAGGACTGTTGAAGTTTTCATTAATTTTTAGTTTCAGATCATACTTTATATCATTTCTTAGAATGATCAACAAATAAGAATATATGATCATAATATGTTGAGTACACCATAGGATTACTTCTACAACTATGGTATTGCAAACAGAATATGCTAACGTGGCCAATACTGCAATCTTGTTGAGAAAGTATGGTTAGGTTTGGGATCTTGACTGTAAGAAAACCAATTCCTTATCTAAACTACTTACAAGGCACCAAATAGATGAACCTAAGAGTAAAGCGAGTATATCATTTGGAAACATGTAACTAAAGATAAAAAGATACTAAATTATTTGAAAGTTTACACCTCCATGGAGCAAGGGCAGAAAATGCCAGCTTAAAAATTCTGTCTCGTAATTTTTTTCCTATTTCAAATATAAGCTTTATGAAATCTTCATCTTTGCCTTATAATTTTAGCTTTGTGCACCAACACATTTTCCTGCCTATAAAGAAGTTCAAATATTTGCTTTGGGAATGCTAAATGAACAAGTGGAGAAATTAGCATTAGTGTGATGGCATGTGAAATGCCTTTGCTTAAGCTTAGAAGGCCACAGGAAACCAGGTAGAAACAGTTGAGATTAAATGAAAATTAAAACTTCCCTCTGACTAAAGGAAGACACACCATGTTTGGCTATACTCAGACTCCTTACTTAGCATTTTCCTTTAAGATACAACCAACTTTCCATTTACTCTCAATGTTGAGCATTTTGTCCATATTTACCAAGCTTAGATTGACATGTTACACTTACCTGCCTCTTTTCCAAAAGATCTGAAAAGAATAAGATAGAATTTTTTTTTTTTTACTTAGGTTACCGAAATACGAGTAGAAAGCCAAAGTATAGAGTTAAGGAAACATTTACTAATAAGTCGGTATAAACATATGCCTCAATACTGATTTCATTTATTTTTCGTAGCATCCATTCCTAGTAACTGAATAACAGTAAGTGAAGAATGGGAAGGTATGGAATGAGGTTATGGCAATGGAAACAGGCAGGGGTAGTAGTGTTCAAAATGTATGTGCAATTTTTCAGACTCTTTGCTTGAAATGGTTCAAACATTTGGCCAACTTTGAAGTAGTTGTACAGAGAGAGGTAATTGCTGCAAAGACTCTGACTGTGAAGTGTTGTCTGAAGTGGCTGGCAAGCCACAAAATTGAATAACTGGAAGTTACATTTAGAATTATTTAATTGATTTATGTATTTATCTACTATTTTCATTGTGTATTTGGTACAGGGTCTCACTATGCAGCTCAGACTCATAGTGATCTTCCTGTCTTCAGCCTCCCCAGTGCTGGAACTAGAGGCATGCACCATTATGCCAGGACTTGGTCACGAGCTCAGTGTGCCCCAGAGATAGGGCCAGTGTAGCATGCAGGATTGGGAGTCGAACTCTGCTCCCTGTGCTTGCTGAGGAAGGTGCTTAGACCACTGATGTATCTTGGCAGCCCTCAGAATTATTTTAAGGGATCAGCGGAAAATCTTAGCAGAGAAGCCTATTGCTTGGCAATAGCAAGCAATGTAACTTAATGTTACATCAAGAAAAAAATAACAGAATTCTCAATTATATTTATGATAAATAGTGATATGTTTAGGCATAAGAATGCCTCAAATATTGGTTGGGATATACTTGTATTACAAAAATTGCTTTACTTATTGTCAGTCATATCTGGCACTACCTGTGACCTCCTGTCCCTTTGTTCTTGTAAGTGAACCTCAAGTCCTTCCTGCCCTCATCCGTGTTTACAGTTAACTGGGCTCAGAAGTACACTTCATGAGTGAACTATCATTTTAAAATTTTGTGTGGAGGCAGGATGGTGGAGAGGTCCTGGGCAATGGAGAGGGTTTGG
>PVKA01025759.1:0-32577 GCA_004027165.1 Ctenomys sociabilis
AAGGGAACAGCTGTTCACTGAAAAACACACAGACACATAAACCCTTTAGAAAAATCAAGTGCACTCAGATATTTGGCCAAATTAAATTATAGCAATTGTATTACAAGCTTTAGAAATTTTTTAAGTAGACTAGTCAGATTTTGTTATTCATCAATTATTAGAGATCTCTTATTAGAAAAGCTTGGAAAGAATGAAATCTTTCATCCATAATTGAGGTGTATATTTTGAATTTTTTGACAACACTGAAAAAATTTAACTTATTTTTACATATTTTATCAACTATTTAGAACTCATATGTCCATTTGGTCAGTTCCTTGAATAGGCCCCGGGCTGGATCTAGCCTGGTCACTGTTAACTTCTTTAGATCTGGCTCCATGGTACAGCCTGACAGTACACTCTGGGATCCAATTAGGTTGGTTAGCATTCTCTGGAAAAACACAAGCATGCCCTTTGCCCCAGGTTAGTTGTGGACTCAGTCCCTTCCATTGTCCGGTATGGAGATCTCTCCAAAGGACCCTTCTTAGCCTTTTTTTTCTTACCTGGTTTGTCATTCTATTGCTGTAAAATTTAATAGTAGATACTGACAAGTGAAATTGGCAGGATTGACTCCCCTTTGCTTTAACAGAATTTTGATTATACAGTGGCCTTTGAAGGCCACCACTAGGCCTTTTATTATTTAAATGGTGTGCCAAAATCAAGTAACTGTTTAAACCCCATGGCTTTTACACATTATTTTAAAGTTTTACATTTGTTTGTAAAATATCAAAGCCTTATTTTTAATATTTTTAATTTAGGACAGTAAAAGAAGTAATTAAATTTAACTAGGAATTAAAAGAATTTAAGTAATCTTTTAAAATACCTTAGAGCAATGGCCTTACACCTTTGGAGCTGCCCCACCTAGAGGCCACCCACATTTGCATTTGAAAAGCCATTAAAATGCTTTTCTTTTAAGCAATTTTTATTTTCTAACCAACTATTTAGTTTTAACAATTTCAAAACTTTCAGCAAAGATGACCAATTGTGCAACATAAGAATCCGGTGTGGTTTAAACAATGATTTGGGTGGATAGACTTATAACGTCGATTTTCCTGTATAAACAGCGCTGATTACACCACACAAAACCTGGAGAAATTTAGCGCTAGGGCTATCCTTGGTTGATTTTACTCGATAGGTGTGCTGGTCCAGCGGCTAGGATCGGCTTAGTGGTCTTAGTACTTAAAAAGGTTTTCTTGAGCCCATATTACCTGACACTTTAAAGGAGCTAGGGCCCTGTAGCTGTGGCTTCTAGAAGGTCAGAAGTTTGAGTGTCCAAATCAACTCCTCTAGACTTGGGAAGGGCTAGGGGATGATAATTAATTTTAGGAAATGTTTGATCCACAAGCTGTTCTAAACGCTTATGAGCCTGTAATTGTCTAACAGTGTCTTGGGGTCCACCCATGACCTAAAAATGAACACAGAGGAATATTCTCAAGGCAAACTAGGGTCCCTGGAGTCATCTATAGAGTCATCTTCTATTTTTTGAACTTGGTCTATCTGTTTAATCTTTCTGGCAGATTTCATTTCTTTAGAATAGATGCATACCAATCCTCAGCCCCTGTAGACCTGTCTTTACATTTTATAAAAATCTCACAAGTTTTCTAAGACTTTTCCTGTTCATGTTTGCTGGTCCAATTACTACCATGAGTAGATGTATAATCTCAAGGCTCTTCAGTTATTAGTTTAAAAAGGGAGGAGCTTAGCATCAAATGGCTTTGTCTGTCGAACTCTAGAAAGTCACTTTCATCTCCAAAGTCTAATATAGTCTAGGGAATAATGAATTAAGGGAATAAGCCAACAGCACAAAGATGTTGCAGAAACCCCTAGGAAATAATGTTTCCTGGGCCACACAACCACAGGAGCATCTCCTTTTTCATGCAGTTCACAGTGGACACTATTGTATAGCACTGGGTGGAAACTTCTTAGAGGTCGGGCCCTCTGGCACAGCTGAAGTGTGTCAATTTTAACATGAAATAATAAAGAGGTGATGATAGAGGATAATTTCTTTGCCAAAGACACTGAGGCAGAAGCAGAGATAACAACCCCCCCTTGATATATCAGAGGGGCTATATATATATATCAGATATATCTGATTCTCAACCCAGAACTTCTACCCTTAGGTAGTCAGTCCACAGCCTAAGTCCTGGTTTCCCTAGTGATTAGTAATGAGGATGGGGGCATGTGACCCAATCTCTGTGTGTTTCCTCAGAAAAAAATGAAATTTCTCTGGGCTCCCACAGTTACAATCACCCATGCATTTCCTATGTGGCATCATGCTAAGGCATGTTAACTTGAGATCATTCAATAGATATGCTTTTCATAAAATATTCAATCTTTTTTATGTATTTAGTACTGGGTCTGCAGGGTCTCACTACACAGATCTGACTCATAGTGAACTTCCTGTTTTCAGCTTCCCAAGCACTGGGAGTACAGGCACATACCACCATGCCTACACTCAATTGTAGTCTCAGCATGCCCTGGGGGCAGGGCCAGCACAGCAAGCCAGGAATTGAACCCCAGCTGCTGCAGTCTGCCTAAGCAGGCGCTTCAATCCACTGAGCTATCTGGCCAGCCCTAAAATATACAATCTTACAGCTACTTTTAGTAGTGTAATTTGAACTTCTGAAGCCCAAAGCAATCTTGCCAGCTCCTACAAGCAGGAAGCCTTGCTTCTCCTTCCCTAAGTTAGTCTACCTTCAGCTGATTGTATAGAAGCAATGCCTTCAAATTAGGAGTTTAAATCTATCTGTCTAGCATTAACTCTCAGCAGTCAGTGTCAGGAGTCACTGGGTGTTGTTTCTATATTCATAGATGAGAACAAATGTGAGACTTTCTTCTGAGGACTCAAGATACCCTTCACATAAGTTATATGTGGTACAAATGCATGATATAGTTGTATTTAGTATATATATATATATATATATATATATATATATATATATATATATATATATATATGAATACTCTGTCACCTGCAGCAACATGGATGGGACTGGAGATAACTGTTATGTGAAACAAGCCAGGCTATAGCACGCTGGCCATGGCATGGGGCCCTCCAGGCACTCTGGGAACTCACATCTCATCATTATGTGTCTTCCATAAAAGGCATGAGCTACAGTACACAATACTGAGCCTTGTGGGCTTCACTTTTGCTTTGGTATGAACCTTTCCTATCCCCTGTGCTTCACTTTGAACATGGGGCTCTTAACCCAGTGTCACCATGTATTGAAAATTTTGAGGGTTTTACTGCTACGCACTTGCCTTGAGTCTCATGGAAGAATTTGGGGCAATGTTGAAACTTGGGGCAAAGAGATTAGTAGTTTGGGCTATATGAGGGATAGTTATACCATCTAGGCAGAAGTGCAACCCTGTGTTTACATGGAGATTGACTATGATTTCAGATGTGTTTGAGTGTCAATTGAAAAAGAGGTGGAAACTAACAATGAAGGTGGAATGTTAACTTAATCAGCCCCATAGGCACCTAGGAGACTGGTGTCTGGGTGAGTTGTGGAGGTGACATCACAGGTATTTATCTGGTCCCTTGGCCTCTTCTTCACTGGTGCTGTCCCTCTGTTTAACTGAAATTTTGCTCTACCCCCATATTCCCACCACGGAGCCAGCAGGTTCTGAACTGGAACCTCTGAAGCCATGAGCAAAAATACACCCCTGCACTTTGGAGAAAGGAAGGACACAGAAAAGCTGACCAATGCACACAGGTCACAGGGACGCAAAGAAGGAGTGGAGCTGACAGTCCCAACAAGGTTTGATGAAGAATTCATTATTCCTTCAAAACAACTGATTTGCATCACTCCTTCACAAGAGAGATTAACAGAAGTGATCAGTATTTTAAAAATATTTTAGTGATATTTTTGTGCAATATAAACCCATAGCTTAATACATAATTGTTTTCTAATTAAATTGGTTCATATGCAAGTAGGAACTTTGTAGGGTGAAGTCAAATCTTAATATAAAACATTTTAATATTTCACTGCTATGAAATTTCCTTAAAACATTACTTTTACATAACTTTTGAGGTTTGTGTTTGAGTTTGTTGGTTGGTTTTTGAGACAGGGTCTTGCTATGTAGTCCATGCTGGCCTCAAATGCATGGTTTCTCCTGCTTCAGCCTCTCAAGTGCTGGAATTACAGGTGTGTGCCACCATGCCCAACTCTACACATCTTATTTGAAGAAACTGTGTGAAAAAAATCAAGTTTTGTAAAATTAATTGAGTATTATATCAATATAATAAGCAAAGCACAGAAAGACAAACATTGCATGTTTTTGCTCATATTGTAGAAATGAAAAAAAGTTGATTTCATAGAAACCAAGGGCAGAAAAACTGTACCGAGGCTAGGAGAAGGAACCAAGAAAGGTAGAATAACGAGCATTTAAATACAGCTGGGAGAAGTAATACCTAGTGGTCTACAGCACTGTAAGGTAACCACAGTGTATAGTAATTTACTGTACTTTATTAAGAACTAGGCTTGGGGGGTTGTATTTAGTACAGGGTCTCACCACATAGATTGGACTCATGGTTCTCCAGTTTTCAGCCTCTCAAGTGCTGGGATTGCAGGTGCGCACCACCATACCCTGTCTCAGTCCCCATCTCAGTGCAGCCTGAGGGCAGGGCTCACTCGGCTCTGGGATAAAAACCCACCCCCTATGCTCTGCCTAAGCAGGCACTTTAATCCCCTGAGCATTCTGGCCAGCCCTGTAAAGAACCAGAAAAGATGAATTCAAAGGGTCTCAATACAAAGAAATAATGTTGGAAATGGAAATAAACATCCTGGTTTGGTTTTTACACACTGCATACATGTGTCAAGTACCACCATCCCGTAAGTATAAACACACTGGTAAAAATGTTAGAAGTTTTACCACAGAATCAGCAGAGCTAAAAACCAAAGCAGCTGAGCCGAAGTTATGTGCATTCCTGGCACCAGACAGAATAGAGCTCTTCTGTGAGAATGGAGAGGCATGGGGCTTTTTCCTCTGCTGTCCTCCATGCGGGCTAACTGGAAAGGAATCATCAGTCCATTAAAGGAACCATTACAAATTGTTGAGAATGGATATCCTCACAATATTCAATGGCAGCTTATAAGCTTCATATTAAAATATCCTATTATTTATAAAGATCTAATAAAAATGCTAAAGATATTTGGTTTGGGGATGTTTGTTTTTCTGAGACAGGGTCTTGCTATGTAGCTTATACTGACCTTAACTCATGACATAGCTTAAGCTTGCCTAGAACCCAGAGATCCTCCTGCCTCAGCCTTGCAAGTGCTGGGATTACAACACCATGCCCAACAAGACATTTGTTTAAAACTTTGTGGAAAGGAGTTGCTGAGATACTAAAAAAACAAACTTAAAAACCCCTATATTGACTGGGGTACATCAAAGGAACATAGGAACAGACTGAAATAGTGCCCAGTGACCAAAGCTGGATATGAATTTGGGCAAAAGTATTTGATTATGGTAATACTGATAAAAATGACCAAAAAAGGAAACAAATCTTTGCAAAAGAATTCCATGTTAAGGGGTGTACTCATTCTGCCCTTAAGGAAGAACAGCCCAGGTATCTACTCCTGAAATGTGAGCTTTGGATGGAGACTTCCTTCCAACCAGTAAGTAAACATTTGAGAAACCCCACTCAAGGGACAGTTGACAATCTAAATCAAAAACAAATTACAGAAACTGATATAGCCAAAAAAATGCCTACTGCAGTAGGCACTCAAGGAAAATCAGGTGATAGGTTTATGGGAACACCAGAATAATACCTTCAATTTTTCAATGAATCTCAAATTGTTCTTTAAAATATTTGGAATCCTTAAAAATTGGTTTCTATAGGTATGTGTAAGAATATAAATGCACAGAACAAAGTTTGAAGATGAACAACGAGGAATCTCACAGTAATTCTCTCGTGTTACATGAGTTGCTTACAAGGACAACATATTCATAGAGTACCATCACACTCATTTGAGCTATTTTGGGGGAAGGAAAAAGAGAAAAGAACCAGTTTAGGCTTGTTGTTTATCAGCAGAAAAGGTTTATTTCTTTAAAGACAAATAATGAAACTACATCCAAGGGCTTAACTTACAGACACAAACTGAAGGAGCATGAAAGCTTTAGATACTGAGGTTCCAGACATACAGTGGGGAAATGCTTCTGGTCTGAAGCGCACACAAGCTCGGCTTGCAACAGCTGAGCTCTGCTAGTGCTTGGGTGTGGTGGAGGGAAAAGTGTGTCTGTAGAACTCAAGGTGACAGCTGTGTTTACACGCACTCAAGTGCTGCGGACTGCTTGGGCAGGTGTGTGCTTTCACACCAAAGGAAGGAGGGGGGCGTGGCAGGGCCCTCCTTTGGGACCTAGGCTGCCTTGCACAGGGCCACAGCAGAGAAGCGGACCTCTCCTTGCTCGCGCTCAGTGAACTCTCTGCAGACCTTGGCCGCATCCTAAATGGGGGGGATGGGGTGGGGGGGAGATGGGGGATGTCATTAATACCCAGCAAGAAACATCTTCAAGTGGAAATCTCAGAGGGAAAGCACTTCTAAGGCCTACTCAGAGTTGACCCTGATTAACTTTAAATCTCTCACAAACACAAACCTCGAAATCCTGGCGGATTAAGGCAAGAGACAAAAATTGGGTATTGGGAAAGATCTTAGCTGCCACAGGTTTCACCTCAGAAGCTCTGACACTTCTTCTACCATGTGGCTCTGGTCTTCCCTTGTACTTGGCTTGACATGAAAGTGAAACTATGTACATTCTTTTCCTCAGCTGTAAACAGACACAACACTGACCTCTCTTCTAAGGAGCATAGAGAAATGTCCTCCTAACTCAGAACTTTGAGTAGAGACAAAAATGTCTTTCAAGTAAACATTTTATAAAATAGCTTTAAAGTTAGTCCAGGCACAGACAAGTGATGGATTCTTAAGGAGATGTACGGTGGAGTGACATGTTACTACTTCTAGAACCTAGATTACAAGGGCCAGTAACAGAAAACCAATCTCAATGTATTTGCCAAATTCTTGGCTTTGATACTTTGGAATCATCAGTATCAATCACTGTATTCAATCTGTAAAGAGCTGAGTGGAAAGTTATACTATGAACCATATTAAATTTAAGAACTTTTCAGATGAAAGAGAATACTGTGCAATACAAAATAGTTGAGGGAATTTCAGCTCCTAAATCATGGATGCAGTAATGAGTTTAGCTCTTAAAGTACCAGCTACAATGGAATTTCATTTCTACTTTGAAACTACATTTAAAAACTGAAAGAGGGAGAGATTCAGACTGACATCTACATTCTCTGTAAGAGTTCTTATTAATATTCCAAACCCACCTCCCTAAAGTGCTTTTTTGTATTTTGCACCATGTTGACACCATTAGGGTTTACCTGCAGAGAATAAGCTGCCTCCTACAGACAGCTCTGCTTCTTCTGTGCACCAGGGGCAGTGGCTTAATCCATTCAAGTTTAGCAAACTTGGGGGTTAAGTTTATACATTTTCCTACCAGTTTAATAACAATTAGTTTAGTGTGTAAGTTTAGACAACTTAAAATGCCTTTGGCCATATAAAGCCAGTTCTATATAATGTAAGTTTTGTTAAAAATGATGCTTTAGGAGCCAGGGAGATGGCTCAGTGGAATAAGCACTTCCCTGGCAAGTGCAAGGGCCTGAGTTCAATCCCCGGTTCCACCAAAAAACAAACAAATAATGCTTTAGTCATTCAATTTTAAATGAGATCCCAATGATAGAAATCAGTTCTTAAACAAGGTTTACCTTCCCCACATCTCACCTGATTTTGGTATACTATGTGGGCACATTTCTACGATATTAGTATAGGGTCAGATATAAGTGTGCATCTCAAAGCTTACTTTAAAAGATTAATCTTTCTGATTGAGTCAACAATCAGGAATTCCACCTCTGTTCTTATTCTCTCCTGTAAACTAAGTCTGCCTCCGATACAAATTCTACCACTCTGCTTCTCGGAGCCCCTTTTCATGTCAATTACCATTCCCATATCCTCTCATATACCAAGAACTAGGTTTCATCGATCTCCATTTATGACTGGACAAAGTGACAGTGTCTTCTAGAGGGGCATAATTTGGTCCACTAGCAGCCTGAGGATAACAGACTGTAATGTTTCATTACAAAGCAAGCTTTCATTGTACATACAGTGACTAAGAGTATAAACTCTAAATGTAGAACCACTGTTCTGCTATTTACCTAAGCAAATTTGGGACTTTTTGTCCGTTTTTTGAGAAAGGGTCTTGCTACGTAGTGCAGGCTGCCTTCCCACTCGCAATCATCTTGACTCAGCTTCCCGGGTCCTACAACTACAAGGATGAGCCACCACAGCTGCTGGTTTGTCTTTTATAATCTTGGACATTGCTCAGCCTCTCTGCCCATTTCCTCATCTGTAAGATGTGGTCAGAAGTCCCAGCACACTACATCATTGAAAAGATCCCACACAAGACAGAACTTACTTGGGACAGCTTCTAGCTCAGGAGTCAGCAAGCTGGAGCCTATGGGCCTGGCCCAGCTTGTTGCCTGGTTTGTTCACACAGCCACTGCAGAATGCAGCTGCATGCCTTCCCTTGTACACTGCCTACAGGCTGCTTGGGAACAGTCACAACAGAATCAAATACTTGCAGCGAAGCCACTGGCCGTGCGAAGCCTGGAATCTTTTCTATCTGGCTCTTTATAGACAAACTTTGTGCACACCCAATGTGCACATTCCAGGCACTCAAAACACATCAGCCATGATGACTGTAGTTATATCTTAACAGCATGCTGAATCTTTATTATACACAATTTTTCTTTCCAACAGCAAACTGATTCCATCCTAGAGACTCACTTTTAGGTTGGAAAGGGATAGAGCAGAATTCCAACCCTTGTCAAGGATCAAGAGGTCTCTGTAGTTTCTGCACCAGGAGAGTTACACAGTGATCCTGGGAGCTTTGACAGGGGTGTTTCTCTAATCTGCTTCTCTAACACTAGACCATCTTGGAAGAAAACACTAAATTTGCCTATCATCCAAATCCATAGTAAACTACCTGTAAGACTGAGCCAGATCCCACAGTTGCAAAGGGTTAAGTCAGGCTCGGGGCTGTTACCTAAGTCTTTCCGAATGATATAATATGATATGACGACAATGGACATCTTAGTCCTCCCAACCCCCTTCTATGGGCAGAAGGCAGCACATGGAAACAAATTAGTCAGGGCTTCTTTAAAGGATCCTGTTTAAAAACACTTGCTACAAAATGAGGCAGGTAGAATTACTAAAATATCTAGGTTGCGAGGACTTATCAATCCAGATAACTGAGGCTGGTGATACTCAATAGTGTCAGCACTTCAGACCATGTGGCTGAAGAGGCCTGGTGATGACTTTGAAAGAGGGACGCCCAAGATTACCTGCAGCAGGGAGTCCTCCGAACTAGTGCCATGATCCACTGGAAAAGGCATCCGCCCATCTGGAACAAAGCAGCCAGGCATATCAGTTCCCCCTGCCGATTTCCTGGCCATGGCACCTATCCATCCCAGGGGGATGTTTTGGATTCTTCTGAATACCAATGCCACTCCCACCAAGAAAAGTGTGGATAGGAAGCAACACCACAATGAGGTTCATCTAATCTACAGCTGAGGACATCACAATCCCAGTCCACTACACTGAGGGGATTATGCCCCCATCTTTTGTGAAGAAACAGAGCAAAAGTCACATGGGGTCCAGGAGGGGGGAAGAAGGCTCTTTGAGGTCAAAGCTGCCCCTTAATGACTCTGACTGCCCACAAGTCTCCTCTGCCCCAGTGAATCCACAGGGAGTTGAGACAACATATCTCCAAGTCTTTCTCCATTAGGGATGAAAACTCCTTCTTCCATCCCTAAGCCAGCTAATTAAAATCACTCCAGGGGCCAGCTAGGTAGCTCAGTGGTCTCAAGTGCCTGCTTAGGCAAGCTTAGGCAGGTGCAGGGGACCGCGGTTCCATCTCTGGCACCACATGCTGCCCTAGCCCTTCCCCCCAGGGTGGGCTGAGCCAGCACCCCCCTCCAAAAAATTATTCCAGATTCTTTTTGAACAAAGGTCATATTCAGGCACTGACGCTCTTGCCTAAAACTATTCCATGTCTGAAAAGAATGGTGAAGGGGGGAGAAAGGGAAAAGTCTGAGCACTGCTGCCTTGAGCAGGCTCTGCTGACGGACCCTCCTCACCAGGTAGGGCGCTCTGGGTATGACAAAAGGTTCAGGGCCCCAAGAGGACCCTGTTTTAGCCTCATGAACAATGATATGCCACATGCCACAAAGTCATGCATCTATAAGATAAACTAAGTCCACAAGAATGCATGCAACTGTATTGGATTTGAAAAATGGAGCAATACGTACCCAGTTCATAGAGGTGACCGTCCACATTGTTAAATAGAATAAAATGAAAATTCACTTTGTCATCTACCTGAAAAGAGTGTTTTTTGAAAATGAGTATCAGAGATGATCTTGTTAAGAATAAATTCACCATTCAAGAGGAATGGCTATTTAAAAAAAATTATCCTAGTTGACATTTCCTGCATGCAAGGCTGAAATCTAAGACCATTAGGGTAGAAATTCTGGAGATGTCCGGACAACTCTGAGGGTGTGACTATTAAGTCGTTTTTTGTTTTTTGGTGGAACCTGGGATTGAACTCAGGACCTTGTGCTTGACAGGCAAGCACTTATTTTACTGAGCTATCTCCCTGGCCCTATTAAGTTCTTTTTACTGAAAAGGAAATGCAGGCTTTGGGAAGGTCAGCACTTCACTCAAGGGCAAGCCTAGGGCATGGAGTGGTCACCTGTGGTCATCAGGGTGCTGGCCTCTGACTTGAGTTCAGTAGATAACAGGGGGCCCTGTTCACATGTATGGCGCATTTAAAGCTGCCACAATTGGCCAGTCTTGCTAGTATCTTATTCTCCCCAAAAGCCTGTGAGAAGAACTCATCCCTTGAGTGTTTCCTACCCCTCATCCCCGAGAAGCTGAGGTCATGGTGTGGAGAGGCTGCCTGGTGCTTCACCCTCTAATATGACTGGAAAACAACCCAACTGTGCTTCAGGGAAGATGGATTTTCCCCCCCCTCAAAAGAAAGAAAATAGTAAGAATTCTATCACAGAGCATCTCCACAAGGAGCAGCCATGACTAAGCAGGTTTCAGATGTTCTGTTTTGTTTTAGTCTTTGAAACAAGGCCTCATGATATAGCCAGGCTGGCCTTAACCGATGATCATGAGTAGGAGAGATGTTACTATTAGGATTCATCTTGTTCTAAACATAATACCATTGATTTGAACTATGAAAAACTATTTCATTTGTCAGTGAGACTTCTGAACAGTCATTTTGGAGAACAGATCTAGTCAAAGCATTATCTGGCGTGATTCTACCATTAAAGGCTCAGGCAGGTAACATCTGCCATTCCCTATGTTCCAATAAAAGACTCCTCCTGCAAAGGTCCTAGCGAGACATGGATGGCACCTGAGCTGCCCAGCCGAGACTGGTGTGTGCATTTACCCGACACTGCCCTTCCTGAGCCACGGCTTCATGGGCTGCCTGGATAGCCTGTGGAGAGGAGAGAAATTAGCCCAAATTATGCAGAATCAGTGCAACCTGCTGCTCTCCAAGCCCTGTTCCTACCTCATTCTTTTCAAAGCACTTTGCTCTGTCTTCAGGGGACATCTTCTCTGTTTCAGAAAGAAACTGTTTCAGGACTGATCCGTCCTCTGTAAAGAGGAAATACACATATTAGCATAGAAACAAACAACACAGATAGGAACATATTTATTGCCACCCTAAGCCTTTGCACAGCTGGTCATCCTGAACTATCTGAATTTTTAATGTGGCCTCCAGGGAAGAGGATGAGCTACTCCTTCTCCCAGCCTTTTCCTGACACCCTGAGCTACTGCATTCAAGCCAGGCAGGCTCTCTACTACCCAAGGTGGCTTGCTCCTTCTGGCCTCCCACTGTCTCTCTAATCTCTTATCACTTTCTGACAGACTCACCCAGTTAGAACATGGACTTGAGATTTTAGTGCCATAAAAACAGGTAAAAATCAGTCAAAAAAAAAAAATCAGTCATATGGCCTGAGAAATACTGGACCCCAGAGAAAGTGAGATTTTATAGAAAAAATAGAAAGGATCAGGCTACAGCTTTTTAATCGCACAAGTCACTATTTGAAAAAGCAACTTCTAGAATGTCTGAACATTTATGCTAGACAGGCTATCTTCATTTCAAAAGTACACCTAGGAGTCTTGGTCACATTTCTTATTCAAAATAAATCAAGTGTGAGATGTTTATATTTTTTGCAGTGCAGGGAATGAAACCATGCTAGGAAAGTACTTTACCACTAAGCTAAATCCCCAACTCCAACACAGCCCCCTTTTGCTGAAACAGGGTGTTCTTATGTTGCCTAGATTGATGCTGACCTCCTGGACTTAAGTGATGCTCCTACCTCAGCCTCCTGAGTATCTGTGACTACATACACGCCACCATGTCACCTCTGTTTTTGGCCCCATTATAGGCAACAGCATAAATCATTATTTGAAGTTATAAAATTCTCGGCCTCCCCTAACCACTGTCTATATCAGGAAAAGTTTTATTGCAAAACAGCTAACTTCGTAAGTTTATAACTTATCTATAGGCATTCAGAGTTATAAGAGGAAAAAAAAAGTTACAAGAGAAAGACCATGTGGCATTCCAAGCCTAAAAGATTTACTCTCTGGCCATTTAAGAAAGTTTGTTGGCTCCTGGCATAAGTGATACATAACAGCCATTTAACATATTTAATGCATGTTCATTACACTTCTGCCAATTTTAAGGGCTTTGACTTTTCTTATCCTCTCTACAGGGTTCACTGTATAGGAGGGCCAAGCCCTTGACCTGAAATCTGTTCAGCTGCATCTTAAGGTTTCTGCTATGCCCCCCTGTAGGAACTTCCTACTTCCTGCCTCAAGCAGATCTGCTCCTCCCCTTGCCTTATAGGCACAGAACCACTGAAGACAGGCACTAGCAAGGCACAGTGGCTAGTAATCCCAACTACCAATTCCTGTAATCCCAACTACCTAGAAAGCTGAGGGAGGCAAGCTGGAGGCCAAAATGGAAATTTAGCAAGAGTCTGTCTCAAAATAAAAGGGGGATTGGACAGGGCAGTTCACACCTGCAATCCCAGCACTCAGGAGACTGAGGGCAGAAGGACTGCCTCAAGTTTCAGGCCAGCCTGGGCCACAAAGCAAGCTCTATCTCAAAAAAAAAAAAAATGTGTGGGGGTAGGGGGAGATCTTTGCTAGAGATGCAGCTTAGCAGTGCCCTGGGTTTGATCCTTAGAATGGCCAAAAAAAAAAAAAAAAAAAAAAAAGTCACAAAGCCTTTTTGCCTTTGCCACATCTCTAGCTTTTCAGAACTGATGAGAACAGAGTAGAAGCAGCCTGTGAGAATCACTACACCAATCATCCCTTGAGTGTCCCCTCATCGCTGAGAAGCTTAGGACATGGTATGGAGAGGCTGCCTGGTGCTTCACCCTCTAATCTGGCTGGAAAACAACCCAACCGTGCTTCAGGGAAGATGAATTTTCCCCCTTCGAAAGAAAGAAAATAGTAAGAATTCTATCACAGAGCATCTCCACAAGGAGCAGCCATGACTAAGCAGGTTTCAGATGTTCTGTTTTGTTTCAGTCTTTGAAACAAGGCCTCATGATATAGCCAGGCTGGCCTCAACCGATGATCATCCTGCCTCAGCCTCCCCAGGGCCAGGATTATGTGTGCCATCATACCCAACTCAAGAAGAGAGACAGAGTAAGGCAATGACTCTGCTAAACAGACCTAGGTTCTGAGCTGAGGCCTCAGTTCACTCACTGTGCTTTCTGAACTCCATGCTTCAAGTCTCAACAGAGGAGAACCAACATCAGAAGCCACACATACCGAAGTCCAGTTTGTCTCGGTTATTGGCCACTGCGTGGATCAGTCCGATGGTACCACAGGAGTTCCCGATGGTCTGCTTCATGAAATACACTTTTGGACTCACTTCTTGTCCTTTTAGTTCTTCGATTTGTTTTTTCCTGAAGTTCTCATGCTGTGAATGGGAAATAAAGAAATCTGACATCTTCAAAGGCAAGTGCAAAGAGTAGATGGCAGTGCAGCAGGCTGCACGACCTCAGCGAAAACCCAAGTGGGATGTGGGACAGGTGGTTGTGGTTCAATCAAGATGCTGGCCAGCCCCCAGAGAATGGCCAGTAGGGCTCTGAGGGCTCTCAGACTCCACCCTGATGCTGCAGTGCAGTCTCTGCCTTGGCTGCGGCCCAAGGCTGTGTCTAGACACCACACCACCGCAACCTTCCAGCCTGGGATGGAGGGCACCAGAAAGTTAGAAAAGAGACTCATCTATTTTCTTCCTTGAACACTTGTGACTGTATTTCAAAGGCATCTCGATCAAGCTTTGACCAGCTTAATGCCTAAAGTAGACATCTCTTCAAAAACATTAACAAAACAAGCATAAACTGCTGAAAGAAACGTTTTCCTCTTCCTTTTTTTTTTTTTTGTCAAACCGGGGATTGAACTCAGGCCCTTGTGCTTGCCAGGGAAGAGCTAATTCCACTGAGCCATTTCCCAAACCCCCTTCCCCCTCTTTGTAGGGTGTTGGGAGATAATTTTATGAAAACTTCTCACTCTACAAGATATGATATTAGTTTGTCCTTCCCAGCTCTCCAGTTTAGTCTGGGGGCATATCAGTCATCAGGTGAGAGAATCAGCTGCTAGTTTCTTGTACTGTGATTCCATGAGCCTAAGAACTAATGAGCTTAAAGACCTGGGTATTTATGAGTTTGGTGAAAAGCTTATGTTAATGCTACAGAAATGCCCATTTTCCACGACAAAATTCAAAACATCCAAAGCTTATTTCCAATTCTAGTATATTTGCATTTGTATATGTGGCGATGAAGTCTGAACTTGCTCTGTGGCACTAGCAGAGTAAGATCTTTTATCCTACAGACCACTTCAAGCAGTGAGTTCTTGTTTCCTGTCTGCTACATCCTTAAATTGTTGTTACTTCATTGATTGCTACTCACCTTTTCAGATAAAATTTCACAACCTTCCTTTATGATAGTTTGCATGCTTGGTGAAATTTCTGTAAATGTTTTGCCAATGTTTAAAATAAATGGTTTAGAAGAGATTCATTTAGGATTTCATTTGTCCTTGGTCAAAATTAAGTGCTTTCTAAAGTAGCATTGCCTTGTTCATAAAAATCCATATGCCTTGGTTTTTCTTTAAATTTGCTTCAGTGTTTTGTCCTGTAGGCATTCTCTCTAGAACAGGTGCTCAATAAATTGGACAGGTTGAACTACAGCCAAAGATAAAACACAAACCACTTACACTAGAATGTTCTCTAAAAAGATCCACTTGAGCCAGCAAAAGATCAGTGAGCTTTCAGAGGCAATCCTTATACAGCACTGCCTCCCAAAGGCCTTGCCTAAGTGCTGCTCAAAACCTCCAAGTCATTACGGTTCCTTTAATGAAAAAGCCCAGCAAGCTGCTCAGGTGGAAGACAGGAGACTGTCTGACATTATCAAGGGAGCTAATATGACTCATGGTAATCTGCAACTCAAGTAAGGGGTTTGGAAATAAAAACTATCAGTTTCTAAACAGCTGTTAAGTTTTTAATCTATAATACTCCCATCTAGTGGGAGGAAAGCCTGGGATTTCACGTTCAGTTTGGGTTAGGTTCACAATGCATCTAGAACACCTAGTCTTAGGATGCTGCTCAGTTAACCTCACTGCGTTTACACCGATACCCCAAATGCTAATACCCCAAGTTTTGCTAAAGCCAGTTCCAACTACTTCCAAGTAACAGCATTGGAAGACAATGGCATATTAATTACCAGGAGTCCACACACAACAAAGCAACAAATACCCCAGCCAAGTGTTTCATATTTGATCCTCAGGCTTAAGCCACACGTACCCTTGTCCAGCTGTAGGAGTAAGAACACCTGAAGAAAATGAAAAGGCATCTCCAAGGTAAAAAGCGGTTTCATTTAGGAACATGATCGGAGAGGCAAGATAAAGAAAGGTAGTAGGAATATCTTGCATGGAAACCTACACAAATAGTTCAGCTTTAAAAGGCAGATTCAACATTGTGCCTGCTGTGGGGGCTGGAAGGGTAGGGAGAACCCTTTAGGACCACCAGGCAGTGGAGATGAGCGAATTAAGAGACTCTGTCTGGCCCAAAGGATTTGGGAGCCCAGCTCTCTGTTTTATAGGTAGGTGAGCATTTGGGAACCAGACAAGGAGCGGAGGACAGGCTACAACTCTACAAAAGAAACCACAGCCATTCTCCAAAGCAGAAAGCTCAGGAAAGCCTCCGTTCAAGGGAGCTCGTAAATAGTGCGTATTATGTCCCAGAACGATTGGGATGATAAAGTTGGGATAACTGGCTCTCAATTCTAAACTTAAGGGTGTTGGAGAGGTTAGGTGAAGACGAGTCCAGGTAATCACAAAAGCGAAGGCAGCTACCTCCCTTGGAGGGGGGCAGCGAGCCAGCCCTGCACAGCCAGGCCTGCGCGGCCAGGCGGGGGTGAGGTGGGGGGTGGTGTGTCCTCAACCCTCACCCGGGTCTGGGAGTTCGGAAGCACCCGGCCTGCTCACAGGCCTCCCCATCCAGGGCGCCACACCCTACCTGGGCGGTGAGGGGAAAGAGCAGCAGCAGCGCGCAGGCAGGCGCCGGCACGGCGCCCAGAGCCTCGTCCTCCAGCCCCAGCACGTCGGCGAAGCGCCACTGGCCAGCAACCCCCAGCCGGGACAGCACCTGCGGAGAGGAGACCCCGCGGCCAGGCACCGGGGGCGGCCGGTCACCCGCGGGGCGGGGCGGGGCCTGCACGCGCCTCCGCCCGGCAGAGCCCAGCGAGCGCGCACGCGGCCCGCCCCAGCCCCGCGGCCGCGCGATGACACAGCACAAAGCGCGGCCCACACGTGGCGCGCGAAGCCGGCGGCCGGAGCCCGCACGCCACGCCCTCGGGGCTCTCCCCGGAGCCGGCGCCCCTCGGGGCGCATCCTCCTCCGTCCAGGTCCTCAGAGCTAGGCCCAACAGGCACCGGCAGGGGCAGAGATGACGCTGTGGCGAGCCACCTCGGGAGCGCGCAGGGCGCGGCTCAGGGGCGCATCCCAGGCTCCCGGGGGAGGGGGCAGAGAGACGCCACTCACTTTGTTCAGCATCTGAAAGGCAAAGGCGCAAGAATAAACAAAAACCAGTCAGCAATGCGTGGACCTCAGGCCTGCGCTCCCCGGGAACGGTGCACCTGGCGCTCACCTCGGGATTGATCTCCATCGGCTTGAGCTGCATCCTCGCGAATCGTGGAAGGCGCGACCCAGTGAAGAAAAACAGCGAGCGGAGCCGCCCAAGCTGCAGCTATAAAGCGCCGGCCTGACGCACTGTGGATGCCTGCGCAGGGGGCGCAGGGGCAAAACCAAGCGAGGAGAACCGGCCAGACACCGGCAAATGGGCACGAACACCCCCATGCGCGGCTCGGAGTGGTACAGCCGGACCCCCAAACCTTGCAGTCTCACTCGCCGGTGAGATAATCTGGTGGTTGCGATAATGGATTGTGTTGGTGGGTGTTTCTTGGGTGTAAGGGACAGTCTCTTTGATGGATGAAGTCTTTATTTTTAACAAAATTTTTGGAAACCCATGCTGTCTACCATCTCAATCACTCGAAACAGCGGGGTTGCTGAAGCGTTAAGAAAAAGCACGAATTCAACAGGTATATACTTAACATAAATATGTCTCCCAATCTAGCAGCAGTTTGCACTTAATCTTAAACATTCCATCCTCCATGAGACATCAAGCCGGTCTCGAGGTTGGTTTGTAATTGACCGCCTCGAATAAAGCAAAATCTGATGTATAACAGACATTGGATTAATAATGCTGATGTAATGTGATCCCTAGGGAAGAACTGGTAAGTCTTGTGGAAGTGGCAGATACCTGGGTGTTGTGACTGTGATACAAGACCGCGAAGGCAGGAGGTCGGAGGCTTTAGGAAGCACGTCCAGGGAAAAGATATGTTTTTGAGAGGAGACGCAGTGAACGGAAAATCAGTATTCAAACAGCAGGAAGCTTTGAATAAAATTCCGGGTTCACGCTGCTCCTAGTGAAGAAAGGCAAAGGCAACTAAAAAAGCCCTGTTAAAACAGTCTGATGACCCCAGCAGATTCCAAAGATGGAGGAGAGAAAAAGCATATGCTGAGGAACGAATAAAAGAGACCAAACCTGTAAGAATTGTGCCAAGCAGGCTAAACCGCGGAATGAAGCGGGGCTTGCAGAGAAACTAAGGAAGCAAAATGGTTGGGTATTTTATCAATATACTGAGAACAAAATAATGATGAAGAACGGTCCTGCTGTTTAGGAGGTCCGGGGTTAATGGATGCCAGAGAGAAGGGAGGGATTCTGCATTTCTTAAAGTTACTGGCTCTTCCGGGAATCTTACATGTGTCATCTCATGTAATGCATATAGGAGCCAATGAAGATGCTCTATTAGTTATATAAATCAGAAGCTGAGACTTAGAGAAGGTCACATTTGAAAAACAAAGCTAGGGAGTAAAGCCTGATAAATTGGGCTTTCAGAGCTGGTCTCTGCTCAGGAATCCAAAAACATTCTGTTTAGACCCCGCCCCTTACCTTCCCACACAAAATGAGAAGGAAGAAACCTTTAGAAAGAACTTAATGGATGAATTTTATGGGTGTGAATTCTACCTCAGTAAACTTTAAAAGAAGATACAGGACAGGTGAGTAGATACACAAGTGCACCTGGTTATCTTGAATGGATCCTTTCTTGTTGACAGACAAAATACATTCCCAACTTCGTTTCTACATTCAATAAATATTGGTTAATCACCCATTCTGCTGGGCACTGAGTTTGGAATTGGGGAACACAAATAAACACAGAAACGTTCCTCCTGCAGCTTAGTAATAAGAACCATGTGAGAGGGAGCAGAGATGAGGAGGGCCTAACCTAGTTGGGGTGATCAGGAATGCTGCCTACAGGCCTGAAGGATGTGGTGTCTGAGCTACAATTGTTACCAAAGTAGCTTGTAGGAGCTGTTATGAAGCTGCTTCCAAAAAAATCTTATTGAATCTGTGTGTGTATGTGTGTGTGTGTATACATATATATAGTGATATATCAGAACTTTAAAATTCAATACAGTACAAAAAGATCAGAAGGAAAAACCCTTAAAAAATCAATTAAGCATGCATTAAGGAGGTATAAGACTTGGCTTTGTGACCAGTATGTAAGAAAAAGATTCAAATGCTTTAGAAATGTCAGAATTTGAACATAATACAATCTTCACCTCTATAAAAAATGTATAGCATTGTTCAATGTATACAGTATGTTCATGAAGAGGATTATATACAAATGTATATATTCATTCACTATATAAAACATATACAGATGCATATGGATATTCAGCCTGTTATGTGCCAGGAGCATCAGAACAGTGAATAAAAGAATTTCCTGCTTATAAGGAGATACCAGGATGCAAACCTTGTTCTTTAAAAAAAAGAATGAGTGGAAATGTGGTGTTGAAATTGCAGGAGACTAACCAGATTCCAGAGACCATTATCTGTGGCTCTTAGAGACAAGGTAGATGCATGCTGAACAAGTTATGCCCACTGGCACTTGGCACCCTTTCTTCTTGGGGTTACTAGCTGGGTAGACGAGCAGAACCTTGTTCTCCTCACATTGCGAGGTTTGGTGTGAGTCGGTGTTACATAGAAGTGATTCTATAGCTTATTTAATTAATTATCCCTGCTAAAAGTTAGGTTTTGCTGAATGGCGTTGCCGCTACCGTTAGCTACCCAAATGGTTTTAATCTGTGCCATTTTATCAGCTTTGAGAGGCAGAAAGGGTGTAGGCCATTGAGAATAAATTGCCTAAACGTCAGAACTGTGAAATACAAGGGCGGGCCAAATAGGTCAGCAGATTAAAGCGCCTTCAAGCAGGAGCAGGAGCCCGTTCGATGCCTGATCCCCCCCCCACCCCCGTGCTAGCCCCGTCCTGGGGGCGAGGCAAGACTGCAATTGAGACTGGGCCTGCTGGCCTGCACCTGTAATCCCAGCTCTTGGGAGGCTGTGAACAGGGTCATTGCTGAGTCCAGTCTAGTAACGAGACCTTGAACACCCTGTAGACCCTTCCCTAAAATACAAAAAACAAAAACAAAAAAACAATGAAATACAGAAATATAAGTTAAAACGATTAGATTTAATAGGGAGGTTTGGAGATAGTCACAGGACTCCAAATAGACTCAAATATTTTAAGTGTTAATGTATCTCAATAAAGCTGTTAAAAGCTTAATAAGGAGGGGACTGGGGAGATAGTTCTGTGGCCTAATAGCCTGCCTGGCAAGCACAACGACGGGGTTCTAATCCCAGTAGCACATGCTAGTCACAGAAACTGGGCATGCTGGTCCATATCTGTAACTATGGGGAGGCTGAGACAGGATGGTTGCTATGAGTCCAAGCTGTGTAAGAAGACCTTATACAAAATAAATAAATTTAATTGGGACATGTGTAAAATTCCAACATAATTTGCAATAATTTTTATTTAACTTTTCTTTTGATTTTATAGTTACCAAAGTATGTAAGTAAGGTGAACAAAAAAGGCAATACAAATCACAGCCAAGCATGGAGGTGCATGTCTATAATCCCAGAACTTGGGAGGCTGAGGCAGGAGAATCATTGTGAGTTCAAGACCAGCCTGAGTTACAAAATGAGCTCAAGGCCAGCCTGAATTGCATAGCAAGACCCTCTCTCACAAAGACAAAAAAAAAAAAAAAAAAAAAAGAGAAAAAGGTTCAGGGAGATAGCACAGTGGCATAAACACTTGCCTGGCAAGCACAAGGCCTGGGTTTGATCCCCAGCCTTAAAAAAATATCGCAATGTATCAGAACTGTTTAAAATTCAATATAGTACAAAAAGATCAGAAAGAAAAACAGTTTTGAAAAATCAATTAATGAGGTGTAAGACTTGGCTTTGTGACCAGTATATATGGTTTAGAAATGTCAGAATTTGAGTATAAAGCTAACACAATCCTTACCTCTGCCAAAAATGAGACATTAATTTAATTTTCATCATAGTGGGTTGCTGGAGTGGTGCCTTCAGAAAGCTTTTGAGTCCGCTGGTGGATATTGAACTCTGCGACCTGCCTTGCACAGAGACAAGGACAAGAAAAGGATAACTAGAAAGTCAGATGTCAGGTGTGGTAGCTCGCTTCTGTGTTCCCAGATACTTGGGAGGCTGGGGCTAAAGCATAGGTTTGAAACCAGCCTGGGGAACTTAGTGAGACCCTGTCTCAAACTAACAGAGGTAGGGATTTAGCTTGCTGTGAAGCTTTAGGTACAGTGTCCAATACTCCAAATGCTTTTCTTGTTTGTTTTTTGTGGTACTGGGGATTGAACTCAGGACCTTGAGCTTGACAGGCAGGTGTTTGTGCTGTTGAGCTATGTATCTTTTTTAAAAAGGAAAACAAAAAGATCAGAAAAATTATAATTACATCAATCATGATAACTAAAATGTAATGCAGGCAGTCTGTACTGGCATAATTGACATACCAAAAGCTCCTGCCTGGAAGGGTACAGTTCATGGCTTTGTAATACAGTATAATCATCACCATGGCCCAGTGCTAGAATAGTTCTCCTATCCCTGAAAGTTATCACTTGCTCTTTTGTAGATTATCTCTTCTCATAACTCAGCCTACTACTGATATTTCCTAACTATGGACTTGCTTGTTATAAAGTTTCCAGCATGGCATCATACAGTATGTAGTCTTTCATGTTTAGCTTTTAGAAAATACTTTTGAAGTTTATCAGAGTTTTAGCACATCCTAGAATCCGTTCCTTTTTATGGGAGGCAGTATTCCATAAACATTCTATCCCACGTTGTCATCCGTTAGCTTACTGATGGACGCATGCTTTGCTTCTAGTGTTCGGCCACTGTGACTGTTACTATCATGAATGCTCTGTAAATACCTGTACGAGTGCAGTTTTTATTTCTCTTCAATGTCTAGAAGACATTGCCAGATTGTTTTCCCAGGTGGCTGTGCTATTTTACATTCCCCTTAGAAATGTACAAAGATCAGCTTCTCCACATCTGTGCCACTCCACCTTTGTCAGCCTGCACAGTGAGTACCTAATAGTAGCTTATTATGACTTTATTTGTATTTTCTTGCTCATTTATAATGCTGGACATTTTTTATGATGATTATTAGTCACTCTAATTATTTGATAAAATGTCTATTCAAATCTTATGCCTACTTTTAGTGAGTTTTAAGTATCTTTTTTTTCTTATCTTTGTCACACAGTGTTGTTATGAAGTTCAGGCTGACCTTGAACTTACTTTGTAGCCCAGGCTGGTTGTAACTCACACGGTTTGTTCTGCCGCAGTCTCCCCAGTACTGGGTTTACAGGTGTGCACCACCACATCTGGGCTTTAGTGAGATTTTAAAAATCTTACTATTGTATTATGAAGTTTCTGTATGTTCTGGATATCAGTACTTGACAGATACATGATTTGCAAACATTGTGTTGTAGTCTTTCACTTTGTTTTCTTTTTTTCTTTAGTGTTTTGAGACAGGATCTTGCTCTGCAGTTTAGGCTGCCTCTGAACTCCCTCAGACTTAGAGTCATCCTGATCCTCCAGCTGGGTGCTGGAATCACAGCCACCACATCTGGATATTATATAACAATCCAACACAGATCAGCAGTCCACAATAGAAGCGGGTTATTCATGGAAGTTGTTGACTTGAGCCTTTCACAGCTCATTATATTAATATGACTTTATTTATCTCCATTTTTACACTTTTCTGCTGGACCTATGTAACAAGAAATGTAACTTTTGTATCAGATAAGGTCATTGGGGTACCCTCAGGGTTTATCCTGTTACCCTGTACCGCATTTTCTAGATCCCTTGTCAGTGTCAGCCTTGTGCATGAGTCACAGCCATTGCTTGACCAATTTGCTCTCTGTGGAAGCCTGAGAGAAAGTTTTCTCTCCATGTGACTCTCCTTAGGCACACTATACATCATTGATCACATTCCTCTGTGGCCCCATAATCTCCTTGATCAGAAAATTTGGGGTACTACTGAGTTCCTTGATGTTATGTTACAAAGTCTCCTATGTCCTGAGTCTTCACTGACCTTGAAAGGCTAGGGCCAAAATGTTGGCTGACCTTGCAGCCTTTCTTAATTTTTGATCTGCAAACTTAGGTTGTTAACCCTCCAGAAGAGAAGTTTATTATTACTCTGCAACATCTTGATCATATTAAGTTTCCCTGGCCATGGTCATAAATGTCCTTCACTTATTTGGATTTTTTTCTACTTTTATTTATTTTTAAATTGGAGCATAAAACTTGAACATATTTACCATGTAACCTGTGATGTTTCAATACATGTGTATGTTGCATAACATTCAAATCTCCTTAAAACATTCATTATTCCTTTGTGGTGGAGACATGCAAAAACCTTTATTCTAGCTTTTTAAAAAAACATATGGTCTATTATTCACTGTGCAGCGCAAAGCAGTATACAGAGCCTACACCTCTTGTATAAATACACCTTACTGCCAGTACCCACCTTTGCACATGCACCCTCCCTTCCCCTTTCTAGCCCTTAGTAACTGCTATCCTGCTCTTAATGTCTAGGAGATCAACTGTAATTTTTAGAGTCCACCTATGAATGAGATCAAATGGTTTCATTCTGTGCCTGGTTTATTTCACTTAACATAATATCGTCCAGTTCTTTCTGTGGCCTTAGAAATAACAGATCTTCATCCTTGTTTATAGCTGAACAGTGGTCATATGCCATGCTTTCTTTATCCCATCCTCAGTTGGTAGACACTTAGGCTGTTTCCATTCCTTTCTTTCTTTTTTGAGACAGGCTTTTGCTATGCAGTTGAGACTGGCCTTGAGCTCACTGTAGCCCAGGCTTTCTTCAAACTAGAGCAATCCTCTGCCTCAGTATTCTGAGTGCTGGGATTATAAGTGTGTGCCACTACACCCAGATTTCCATTCCTTGAGTATTAAAATTTTAAGAACCATGGGAGCACAGATGCCTCTTTGTCATACTGATTCCATGTCCTCTGGCCATACACTAAGTAATGAAGTCACTTATGAAGTAATGAAGTCCTAACTTATGGCATTCTTCCTGCCTCAACTTCCCAAGGACTGAGATTGCAGGTGTGTGTCACCACACCTGCCTTGTGACCTTTGTCCTTTTGATAATAGACATTCTAACGGGCATGAAATGATATCTTATTGTGGTTCTTATTTGCATTTTCCTGATGATTTATGATGTTGAACATTTCTTCAAGTATCTGTTAGTCATTTGTATGTCTTCTTTTGAGAAACGTATTTTAGGGTCTATTTCACATTTTAAAATCAGATTGTTTATTTGTTTGTCATGAAATTGAGTTCTTTATGTAGTCTGAACATTAAGCCCTGATCAGATGGAGCACACATGATTTGTCCCCCTCTGTACGTTTTCTCTCTGTACTGTTGATTGCTTTCTTTGTGGCACATCAGCTTTCTAGTGTGACATAATTCCATTTGTTTATCTTTGTCCTTCTTTCCTATGCTATATAAGGTTTTATTCAAATAATCCTTGCCTCCTCCAATGTCCTGAGGTATTTCTTCTGCATTTTCTTTTAGGTGTTTCACAATTTCAGGTCTTACACATTAAGTCTTTAATCCATTTGGAGTTGGTGCTTAAGTGTGGTGAGCCATGGTGGCCTAGTTTTACTCTTCTCCGTGTGCATATGCAGTCTTTCCAGTACCATTTGTTGATTGTCCTTTCCCCTGCTTGTGCCCTTAGTGCCTGTGTTAGTCAGCTTTTTGTAATCATGGCAACTACCTGAAATAAATCAGCTGGAAAAAAGAAAAGATTTATTTTGGCTCACAGATGAGGTTTCAGTGGTGCCCAATCAGCCTTGTAACATGCACCTGAGGTAAATCAACTTAAACAGAGGACATGCTTATTTTGGTCCACAGTGGAAGTTCTGTCTATGAATGATTAGTCCTGTTGCTTTGGCCTATGGTAGCACAGTACATCATGGCAGGAGCTTGTGACAGAGGGGGCCTGCTTGTAAAGGTCAAGGATTCCAATATTCCCTTGAAAAGAATACCCACAGTTACCACAAAACCTCCCAGTAAGCTCCCCCTTTTAAAGGTTTTACCACCTCACAATAGTACTGCAGCTGGGAAACACATCTCTGGCACGTAGGTCTTGGGGGGACACATACACGTAGCAGTACTTTTGTCAAAGACCAATTGATTGCAAATATTTGAGGTTACTCCTCTGCCACATTGGTTGGTGTATCTGGCTTTTTATAATACCATGCTGTTTTGACTAAAATAAGTTTCTAGCATTTTTTTTGCAGAACTGGGGATTGAACTCAGGCCCTTGCGCTTGCCAGGGAAGAGCTTATACCACTGAGCCATCTCCCCAGTCCTTTCTAGCATATTTTAAATCAGATGTGTTCTTCCTCCTGCTTTTTTATTTCTAAGATTGTTTTGATTATTTGGGGCCAGTTATGGTTTCCTACAAGGTTTAGGGTTTTTTTTTTGTTGTTGTTTGTTTGTTTTGTAAAGAGTATCTGGTAATTTGATAGGGCTTGCATTAGCTCTTTAGATTTCTTTGCACAGTGTAAGCATTTTAACAATGCTGATATTTTTAACTTATGAGCATGGTATGTCTTTCAATTCTTTGTGTCTTTAGTTTATTTCATTAGTGTTACAATATGAAATGAATATTTTCCATCAGAGAGATCTTTCACCTCTTTGTTTAAATTTATAATGAGAATATTTTTTCATTATTATAAATGGTATTTCCTAATCTCTTTTTCATTATTGGTATAAAACAATATTATTGATTTTTGGATGGTGACCTTGCATCTGCTACATTGTTGAATTTATATTAAAAGTCTTTAGATGATTCTTTGGGTTTTCTATATATAATATGTTATTTGCAAATAGTAATAGTTTTTCCTTTCAAACTTGGGTGATTTTTTTTTCTTGTTGTTGTTGCCTATTTGTTTTGGCTAAGATTCTCAGCATTATGTTTGATAGGGCTTGCATTAGCTCTTTAGAGTAATAAGAGTAGACATCCTTGTCTTGGCCAAGATTTTAGAAAGCTTTTATTTTTCTGCCATTTAGTGTGATGTTAATTATTGGCTTATTGTATATGGAATTTATTATTTTAAAAATGTTCTTCTGTTTATCATGAAAAGGGACGTTGAACTGTTTTTTTAAGTGTGTGTGTGTGTGTGTGTGTGTGTGTGTGTTACTTAGGATTCAACTGTGCATAACAGGGAAGCTGTCCACCATAAAGCTACACCTCTAGCCCATAATGTTGAATTTTATCAGATGCTTTTTCTGTGTCTACTGAGATAACCATATGGTTTTTGTCCTTCATTTTGTTAAAGCAATGCATCATGTTTATTGATTTGGATATGCCGAGCCATCTTTGTATACCTACAATAAATCCCACTTCACTATGGTGAATAAGCTTTTAAATGTGCTGCTGGCTTTGGCTCGCTGTATTTTGTTGAGGATTTTTGTATCTGTGTTCATCTTTTTGTGTCTTTGTCTAGTGTTGGTATGAAGGTGACACTGGCCTCATAGAACAAATGTAGGAAACTTTTCTTCTCTTCAGTTTTCTGGAATAAATTGTGAAGAATTGGTATCAATTCTTTTTTGAAAATTTGGTAGAATTTACAGTGAAGCTACTCTAGGTTGGATGTGGCTTAAGTGTCTCCTAAGGGTGCATTGTGCCTGAAAGCTTGGTCTTCATGGTGGTCTTAGGGGGTGCTGGGCCTCATGGAAGATAGAATAGTGGAAGGTCTTGGAGCCCTGGAGCTGTGGTATATTTCTCATGTGAACCTTGACAGTTTTCATGTGACCTCTTTGATGGTTTTGTGAGAGGGCAGAAAACTGAACAGCTCAGCCCCTCCCATCTTCTCTGCTCCTGGTTCAAAGTAAATCAGTCACTTGCTAGCTCCCTGTCATGCCCCTGCCATTGCTATCTGTGTCACAAGGTGATGCAGCCTAACATCCCCCATTACAGAGCCTTGTATTCCATTTCAACTTTGAATCTTTAAAATGTGGGCTCAATTAGCCTCTTTTTTTTCATAAATATCCTAGGTCAGGCATTTCATTGTAGTGGCCCAATGCTGACAAATACAGAAACCATCTAGTTCTAGGCTTTTCCTTCATAGGAGACTTGTAATTACAGTTCAATTCTGTTATTCATTATTGGTAATCGTATTTTTCTAGTTTGAGTGTTGATATGGTGCATATATCAATCATGTGTTCTAATTTATCAAGTTTATTGGCATATAGTTTATAATAGTGTGAGGTTTTTTATTTTATTTATTTATTTATTGTCTTTTTGAGACAGGGTCTAGCTATGCAGTTGAGGCTGGCCTTGAGCTTACTTTGTAGCTCAACCTGGTCTTACACTCGTCATGATTCTCCTCTCTAAGCCTCTTGAGTGCTGGATCACAGGTGTGTGCCACCGTGTCCAGCCTATAATAGTTTCTTTTTTTCTTTTTTAAGTTTTTAGTAGTGTTTACAGGATCTCACTAACCAGAGTGGGCTCGTAGTGATCCTCCTGTTCCGGGATGTGTTCCCAGTTTCTGGGATGACAGGCACACACCCCACACCCAGTCTCAGTCACCATCTCAGCACACCCCAGGGCCAGGGCCAGCATAGCAGACTGGGGCTCGAAACCCTTGTCCCTGTGTCTGCCTAAGCAGGCACTTTAATCTGCTGAGCTATCTGGCTGGCCCTGTAATTGGGCCTAATGATACTGTGTTTCTATTGGATCAGTTCTCATGTTTTCTTGTTCATCTCTGATTACATTTTAATCTCTCTTTTTCTTAGTCTACGTGAGAATTTGTCAACTCTGTTTACCTTTTCAAAAACTCAACTCATCTCATTGATTGAGGAAATCACTTTCATTTGTTCCCACTTTGATCTTTTTATTTCTTTCCAACTTGAAGTTAGGTTTTACCTAACTAATTGCTTCTAATTGCTAAGGTGGCATGGCAGCACGTACCTGGCATCTTTCTGCTTCTCTGACTTGGGCACTGATTGCTCTTAACTTCCTTCTTAGTATTGCTTTTTCTGTGTCACCTACATTTTGACGTGTTGTGTTTCTAATATAATTTGTTTCAAGAAATTCTATAATTTCCTTTTTAATTTCTTCACTAATCCACTGGTCCTTCAGAAGTATATTGACTAATTTTCAGGTACTTGTATAATTCTGAAAACTTTTCTTGTTAATTGGTGTCTAATTTATCATATTGCAGTTAAAAAAAAAGACACTTGATATGCTTTCAGTTTTAAAAAATTTGTCGGGACTGTTGATGCGGTGAGGCATCTGATCTATCCTGGGGCAGGCCCTGTGCTGCTGAGGAACAAGCGTGTGCTCTGCGGCTGCTGGACAGAATGTCCTTTAGATGTCTGTAGGCTCATTTGGTCTAGAATGCAGCTTCACCTGCTGTTTCTTTATTGATTTTAAGCCTGGATGACCTGTCCACATGACGAATGTGAGGTGTTAAAGTGCCCCCCTCTTCCTGCAATGGAGTCCATCTCTCTCTGTCACTATTAATATTTACTGTGTACACTTGTGTGCCCTGATCCTGAGCATGTATATATTTATTATTATTTCTTCTTGTTAGTAAATCTCTTTATAAGTTTTTAGGGGGTGCCAGCAATCGAACTCAGGACCTTACACTCGCCAGGCAGATGCTGCATCGCAGAGCTGAATTGGTGCACTCTCTCTCCCTCTCCCTGTCTGTCAGTCTGTCTATCTATCTGTCTGTCTGTCTATCTATCTATCTGTCTGTCTATCTATCTATCTATCTATCTATCTATCTATCTATCTATCTATCTATCTATCTATCTGCCTATCTATCTATCATCTATCTATCCTAAATCAGAAATCAAACTCATGACCTTGTGCTTGCCAGGCAGGCACTTGTGCACTGAGCTATATCTCTGGCTACCTGTATAATTTTATAATGACCCCGTTTGTCTGTTTTGCTTTAAAAATCTACTGTATCTACTTTATGCCTAGTCCTGCCATCTTTTTCTAACCCTTCATTTTCAATCTATATGTGTTGTAGAAGTGAAATTAGTTCTTATAAGCAGCATATAGTCAGGGATGTTTTTATCCACTCAGTTTTTTAACTGACCCCGTGTTTAATTCATTTACTTTTTTTTTTTTTGAAGCAGACACTTTATTAGCTGACCAAATCATAAAAACACCATGGTAGATACCTTACTTCATCCTTCTAATCAGCCTGTTGATCTGATCTTCCCTATTTCCAGCATCTCCACTTTCCACAAAATGGGTGGTCTTTTTTCTTCATTGCACTTCGTGGAGATGATAACTTGAATGGCTACAGAAAGTTATTTGCCTCTTTGAAGCATTTTCCAACAATACCAATCTCATGAATCAGATCCTCCATGCAGATGATGCCATATTTACCAAGAGATCGAGCAATCAATGAATTATCCATCAAGGCAATTCTCTTCTCATTGATTCTGCCATAGCCACACTTGAATGTTAGTTCATTCACTGACTTCAAGTTTGGGTGCCCCCATGCAATGTATGGCTCCACAATTCTCAGCATGTTAATTGAAGCCTTATTGAGCTTAACAAAGGGACCATTGAAGATTTAGCGAAGGTGAAGAAGCTGCAAACCTTGTGGACCTTTGGACTCACACCGTTGATATCCCTGATCTGGATGACAAATGCCAGTTTGGGCTCTGCAGGGACATAAAAGTTGCCAGCTTTTCTCGCCGTCCTAGCCATTCAGATCTCAGTTGTGTTCCTTTGTCTGTACACCTATGACAGTGCCTGGGATTTTCATAGATGATCTTCCTCCTCGCCTTGTGAAGCATCTTCTGGGCAAACTTCTTTCTCAGGAGCTATATCTTCAACTCTGTAAATATCTTCACTTTTTCTTAAGGGTTTCTGGCACAGCCAGAACCTTCTTTTTCTTCTCTTCTACGCCCTCCATGGTTCCAGCCAGGAAACGGAAGTTGGCGTATGCCTCATTTTTATTTCAGATAATATCTTACTACTATCATTTCATTGCTTGCTTGCTAACTTTTCTTTCTTTCTTTCTTTCTTTCTTTCTTTCTTTCTTTCTTTCTTTCTTTCTTTCTTTCTTTCTTTCTTTCTTTCTTTTATTTTTGGTAGAACCGAAGATTGAACTCAGATCCTTGTGCTTGCCAAGGAAGCGCTTATTCTACTGAGCCATCTCCCTGGCTGCTGCTTGCAAACTTTTTTTGTAGTCCTTTGTTACTACCTCTCTTCTAATCTGCCTTTGTGGATAAGTGATTTTTTCTCTTTGCACATTTCAGTTCCTTATTCTTTAATTGGTGAGACTATTATACATCTTATGGTTACTGTGAGGCTTACAAAAATCATCTTTTTATTATAACAAACTTGTAAAATAATAACAAATGAACGTTGATTACAAAGAAAGATTTAGCAATGCTAATTTAAAATCTAAGCTGGGGATGGTGACAAATTCTGGTAATTTCAGCATTTGGGGTCACTATAAAATTATAAAGAGATTAACTAGCAAGAGGAAATATTAATAATAAATATACACATCTCAACAGGGCACATGAACATGTATAGCAAATGTTAATAATCACAGAAAGAGATGATCTCCAATACAGTTAGAGGAGGGCACTTTAACACCTCACTTTCCTGAGGTGGTCAGAGGATCCAGCTTAAAATCAACAAAGAAACACCAGAGTGAAACTGCACCTAGACCCAATAAGACTATAGCTGAGGCAAGAGGATTGCAAATTCAAGCTCAGCCTGGGCAAGTTAGCAGCTAGGCAACACTTTCTCAAAGTGAAAGATTAGACCAGGGTGATAGCTCAATAGAATAAGCACTTGCCTGGCAGGTGCAAGGTCCTGTGCTCAATATCCAGTACTGGAAAAAAGCAAACAAAGAAAGGGCTGGGATGTTCCTCAGTGCCAAGGCCCTAGGTTGATCCCCAGTGCCACAAAAGAATCTAAACAAAATAAAACTAAACCTCTACATTTATACTCTGCTGCTGCCACATTTCAAATGTTTGCTGTCCCACTTTATATAGTTTTATATTGCATACTCTCAGCATACCAATGTAATTATTGCTAATATTAATTTTGGGAGTTTTAGTCTTCATATTAAATATAAAAATGGCTTGCACATTGTCTTTATGATATTGTCTGTACAGCTCCTCTTCCACCTGGGTATTTTTTTCCAATAGCCCATTTTTGAGCCCACTGATCCTTCTTGTTTAATTATTGTTATTGATTCTTTATTTTTTTTGTCTCTCATTTTCTTTTATTACCTTGTAAAAAAATTACTTTAAGAAGAGTATAGTAATGATATCACATTAGAAACAGTACACACTTAGAAGACCAAGATGAGAAGTATTTCAAACATGATTTTAGTATTGCATACTGCTGTTCTCAATGCAGATGCTAGTTCACAGACATCAGCATCGAGAGTTAGCGACAGTGAGAATTCTATCCCTTAACTGATATTTTCAAAAAACTGATGGAAATTCTTAGGACAACTCAAAAGAAGAAACAGAAACTCAAAGTAACTTTACATCTTCAGTAGAGAATATGAATTGGAACACATTCAAGTCAATCATTTCAAAATCTTTCTTGCTAGTGATGCTTTCTCCACCTGTAAAGTACATATGTAAAAGTAATTCCAGCTAATACTAATGGGCATCACTCCTTTAGTATGTGCCAGGCCTTTTATTAAGTGTTTTTGGTTCAGTTCACCAATCCTCTCAGCAACCTGGTAAGTGCAGGGTCCTGAGTTCAATCCCCAGTACTGGTCATGGTGTATGATCTTCTTGATGATTTGCTGTATTCTATTTGCCAGGATTTTGTTGAGTATTTTTGTGTCTATGTTCATGAGGGAGATTGGCCTGTAGTTCTCCTTTTTGGTTGGGTCTTTCCCTGGTTTTGGAATCAGTATAATACTTGCCTCCAGAAATGATTTTGGGAGGACTGCTTCCTTTTCAATTTCATTGAAGAGTTTGAGGAGTATGGGGATTATATTTTCTATAAATTTCTTGTAGAATTCAGCTGTGAATCCATCAGGACCTGGGCTTTGCTTTGTAGGTAGGGTTTTTATTATGTTTTGTATTTTGTTGGCTGTTATTGGCTTATTGAGAGTTGTTATATCTTCTTGATTCAATTTTGGTAATTTGTACCTTTCAAGGAATCTGTCCATTTCTTCTGTGTCTTCTGTGAGTGTAAAGATTCTCAAAGTAACTATTGATAATCTTCTGAATTTCCACTGGGTCTGTGGTGATTTCACCTTGTTAATTCCTTATTGCATGTACTTGCATTTTCTCTTGCCTCTTTTTGATGGGGTTGGCTAGAGGCTTATCAACTTTATTTAGTTTTTGAAAGAACCAACTTTTTGATTTGTGGATTCTTTGAACTGTTTTGTTCATCTCAACTGAATT
>PVKA01025760.1:0-32571 GCA_004027165.1 Ctenomys sociabilis
GCCTCCAGGAACACAAGGCTGCTGTCTCCACCCTATCTTCTGTATCTGTCTTCTCCCCTGTGGGACCCAGCTGGGGGTGCCCACTGCCCAGTGCTCTGGGGACTTCTGTACGGATATTACAGGCTGACCGCTGGCCACCTGGATCCCCAGGTCCTCCCCACACCTACAGAGTTGAAACTTTTTGTTGGTTGTGCTGGAGAACCAACTGTTTAATTTTTAGTCAAGTTCCCTGGTGACTTTGTCATGTACTGGAGAGTCACTGTGTTAGTGTCTCCCTACAGTTTGCTTCCCTGTGGAAGCCTTCAAGCAGCTGGTGTAGTGGTGCCCCCAGAGTCAGAGTCCCCAAAGGCCAGCTTGGGGCCAAGCCCTGGGCGGGGCTGGTTTGCTGCCTGCTTTCCTAAGCTTGCTGCAGGGTAGAGCATAGTGAGTCCCGCTTGTCCCCAAATCTATCCACTTCTCTTAATCACTGTCATCTCGCAACCTCAGTGGGGCTGTGCTGTTATTTTGGCTTTGGGCCTCACCTGACTTTTCTTCTACTGCAAGAGATAGGCAAAGCCAAGTACCCCGTAAAGTCCAGAATAAACAATGGATTGCAGAGTTTTCTTATAAGGATCCTTTCATTGGATGTGGCAGGGAACAGTTCTCTGTGGAATGGCTTGGCCTCCTCAGCTTGGGCTCGGTTTTCTTTTGTGGGGTAGAGTTGGAGCTCATCTCTCTCTGCCTGCCAGGAAATTGTTTCTGAGAGCGGAGGAATCGCTGTTTCATGTGGCTGAGCGGGCTCCGGAGGACTACGGGGAGACATCACCAAGTGTCAGAGACACAGTCGATGCTTGGCCGTCCGCATCTCAATAGCCAGCACGTTTGCTCCATGTCATCGCCTGGACACGTGGTCTCTTTGTTGATCTATTTTCTCATTTGTCCGGGAAGATCTATGTTGGAGCAATTTTTGTTTTATTGAGAAGGCAATGTAAAGCGTGACGAGAAATTTTTCATCTTCATGTTTGAGGGTGGCGATGGTGGGTGGAGGACTGAGCCTGCTGCCTGGTGATTTGCCCCTTTTCTGAGGGCTCGCAGGGGCAGGAGCCACAGCCCCAGGCCAACCATGCGAGGAGAAGCCCAAGGCTTTTCTTAGCATTTTGCTATGAGTATGACACCCATTTGACAACTTTTTTTTTTTTTGATGAGGTTCTCTCTATGTAGTTCAAGCTGGTATTTATTTATTTGTATTTATTTATTTATCTAATGTATTTGGTACAGGTTTCACTACACAGCTTGGGCTCATAGCGATCCTCCTGCTTTCAGCCTCCCCTGCTCTGGGATTACAGGAGTGTGCCACAACACCCAGACTGGGTTGCTGGCTCCGCACACCTGTGGGTAGGGCTGGTGCTGCATGAGGGACTGGGGATCGAATCTGGGTCCCTACGTTTGCCAAAGCAGGTGCTTAGTCCGCTGAGCAATCTCACCGGCCCTCAGGCTGGTCTTGAACTTACTTGTAGCTCAGGCTGGTCTCCAATTCATAGCGATCCTCCTGCCTCAGCCTCCTGTGCCTGTACCACCACGCCCAGGCAAGACACAACTTTCAGCCCTTTGTGTTCTCTAACTTTGCTGAAGGGTTAGTGCAGCCTGTGTGGCTTCACATTCTAGTTTTGCACCTTCTTAGGGCAGCTGTGCGCTCCTGTGTGCTTGATCTTGCTGAGCCCTGCCTTACCGTGGTTTCCCGGGTGCAGGGTGGGCGGTCGTCATTGATTGCCCTCGCTCAAGTGGATGAGAATGAAAGGCGATGCAGGTTTCAGGTTGTGGAGGTCTTAGCACAGGCCTATCCTAGTGGCTGTTCAGCGTTTTTAGTCATGGTACTGGGGGCTGCACCCAGAGGTCCTCTACATCAAGCCGTGTCCAGCCCCTTCCATTTAAAATTTTTTCATTTTGAGTCAGGGTCTTGCTGAGTTGGCTTCAGATCTGCGATCCTCCTGCCTCCGTCTCTCAAATAGCTGGAATTGCAGGGGTGTCCCGCATACTCTAAGGTGGCTGTCCTTTTTTGCCAGCACTTTCCTCATCTGGCCTATGTCTTCTCAGCATCATTGCTTGGCATCCTTCCCATGACTGACACTCACACAGGGCTCTCCAGAGGTTCTGCCCCTCTGCCTCGCCTGGCCCATCTCTGTGTGGGAGCCATCACTGCACCTCCAGACCTCATTTTCTACCTTGGCCTTCTCTCCCCAGTTAGCGGATGGCTTTAACATGATGATAATGTGGCAATTTTTTTTTTTTTACAAAGTAAATTAAATGATAAAATTCTTGTCTTTGAAGCTTTCCTTTACATGGAGTATAGTGACTCAAGGCTGTGCACATGTGCCTCATACCTGGTCTACACTCTCTGTGGCTTCCTGGTTGGTCTTCATAAGACTTTACTGAGGGCTTCCAACTGAGATAGTGATGAAGGTGGCAAATTTTCTTCATCAAGCCATGTCTTTCTGCTAAAAGCAGAGCTTCAGAGCAGCATAGTGTAGTCTGTGATCAGAAAGTACGGATCATCAGAGAGCCAGGTTGATCTATAAGAGGAGATCATAAGTCAATTCTGGAAGACCTCAGTGCATTGCTGTCGCTTGGTATTTACACATCCAGGAGTTGGGAAGAGTCACAGAGTCTCCATGGAATGTTCTAATCCTTGACCTGGATGTTTAAAGACTCTGGCTTTCACCTAGTCCTCCCTTGGAGGAGCCACTTTTCCCCTTGGGTTCTCCCTTTATCCACCTTTGTTGATGGGAGATTGGACTCAGTCCCTGGAAACCTTTTGGGAATCAATGCAGTTTTGGTGGTCACAGTGATGGGACAGGGTTCAGCTGGTTTTCAGTGGACATTGTCCAGAGTGTCACAGTGTCCCAGAGTGCACAAGGCATCCTTGGTCAATGTTGCTCTTCTGGCTGGCCATCTGAGAGGGCGAATAAGTTGTTTGTGATCCAGTGCTATTTTACATATGAATCTAAGCCTTGTTTCATGGTCCTAATGTACACTACATGTACTGGGGAGGTTAGCTCTGTTTGTAGTTTTATGAAGATTCATTTCTTATTTGACAGATAGTCCCATTCCTGGGGTTTGTGGTACAAGTGTTTGCTCATTTTGTACCTGTAAGGATTGAGGTCTAGGCGAGTCTATGACTATCATTCAGGTGCTGATGTAATCCTTATCCCAAATGCCAACTAAGGAAAAAACTATGAATCATATAAATAAGCGTATATGTCTGATTTTATTTACTATGTTTTCAGGGTTTATTTGTGGGTATATTTGTTCATAGGCTTTTGTATAGTGGAAATATACCATATTTTATTATAAATAATTTCTTTCTTTATTTGCTTTTTGAAAAAGGCTTTGTTTTTGTATTCAAGTGTAGCTTAATGAGAACATCAAAACTGTAACAGGAGATTTGAATCATGAAAATTACTTAATAACAACAAAGTTACCAGATCTATCTCAAATGCATTAGGCAGTGATACCAAATTATAACATGACATTTTGTGAAAATAAGTTTAATATGAATGGAATAGAAAATCTGAGAAAGCAAATAGAATTGTACATAGTCTACAGAGTACAGTAGCTACTCAAAATTTCTCTTGAAGTCTTAAGTTTTCCCAAACTGACATTTTACATAAAAATGTCCTATAGAATTTAAGATTTTTATGTTCATATGGAAGCTTAGTAAGTTAGTATCCTCTGAGAAAAGATGATTGTTTATACAAATGTATTAGCTTGCATTAAAAATGCTAGGAAGATAAATAGCAATTCAGATGCATTAACTTGCTTCAGTTGTTATAAATTATTTCTCAATTATATTATAGGACTTTTACTTACTTATTTTTAAAGAGAATACAAAATAGCATTAAAAAAGAAAAAATATGCATGATATAGAATTTCACTAAACAAAATATGAATTTGGCAGTGTTTGTCATATAGTCTAGTGTTGTTTTCAAATTAGTTGTTCAAATTATCAGCTATAGGCATGCAGAACTGGAAAAAGAAAGAAAAAGATAAAAATTAAGAGAGAGAAAAAGGAAAAAATGAAAAAAGGTGACAAAAATATTTAAGCATTAACTGCTCCTTTCCACAGACCAGCAGAAGTCCACAGTACATTTATCCAAACCATCCTGCTTATATACATAGATAGATCTCTCTTAAAATTATGTACTTAGGTTATATGTCCATTGTTTCATTTAAGAAGAGCAAAGGGAATATTGCAAAATATTTCCTATAAAATGTGGTATTGGATTTGACAGAACTAACAAAGTGGGAACTGAATAATTTTCAGTGCATACATGTGTACATACGTGCATACATATGTGCTGACACAGACACATACTCACACATATGTGCACCTGGGATTGAACCCTGGGCTTTTGCACTGAGCTACAACCCCAGCTCTTTTGCAAATTTTAAATTTTGAGATAGGGTCTTGCTTATATACCCAAGTTGGGCTCAAACTTGTAATCTTCTGGCCTCAGCTTCCCAAAATTATGCTGGGATTACTGCCGTGTACCACCACACTCAGCTAACTCTTATTTGAGAGGACAACACAATGACATGAAATAAAACACAAAGCCCAGCCAGATCATCTAATGAAGAGAACCCACCACACACTAGCTGGGAGGTTGTCCACATCCTTCAGGGTGGCCCCTCTGTCCCAAAAGCCATTTGGCTCTCCAGATCCTCACCTCCAGACTCATAAATTTCCCTGGCAACTGTTGCTAGGAAGATGCTGCTTCTTGCAAAGGCTTGAGGTCACAATGGGGTCATCTCTCTGCAGCTGATGAGGAGCTCAATTTCCCCAGGAGAGTGATAGAGAAAGAGGCAAGTGGTACATCAATAGCATGAATACTGAGCCTGATACCGTCATTGTCTTCATTTCTGAGAGGCATCAGAGAGAAAAAAGAGAAAGTTAGAAAGGACCATTGAGGTACTTCCTCATTACAACAGTGACAGAGACGCTGCAAGGGAACTTAGTGATTCTGTCCCTCTCATTGAGTCTGTTCACACATAGAGTTCCCAGGCCTACAGCTCTCACTTCATTCTATCAACTGCTTCTGCTCCATACTCTGTGTATAGCTGCATGGTGATGATGGCTGGACACTGATAATGCCAGCTCTTGGCTGGGGGCGCTTACTTTGGTCCTGTCATTGTCCTGAGTGCTTCACATGAATTCATTTAATCCCCATGGCCACCCTGGAAGGGATAGGGGCCTTACAAAGGTCCCTGTTGAACTAGTGAAGGAACTTAGCACTCAGAAATTCAGTCCAGCCCTGCACAGCCGGCTAGTGGCCAGGTGGGGTTTGCTGTTCAATGTCTGTAGCCCCCAGGTGGCCATGGAAGCCCTTGCTAGTGCTAGTGCTTGCTGTTTTCCAGGCATTATGATGCTCACTGCACTTGGTCATTTGCTTCAGGTCGAAGCCTTGTGCTGGTGCATCAATCTTATTCATTCAGTTGTTCACTCATTCATTCATTAGCAGATGTGAATAAGAAATGGAACCTTTGGTACCAAGTAGCTCATCATTCAACTTGTGATTATAGTTCAGGATAGGAGGCATCTTCAGACTTTTGGTTACATTGCTTTGGGGTCATTTAGAGGCATTGGAGTGGAAGATGGTATCAGGAAAGACTTCTATGAAAAGGGAAATTTGGGTTGAACTTTGGGGTTGGGGGAAATAATTGCCCTATCCTGTTAAAAATATCTGGGCTGGTGGACATGGATTACTAGAAGAGGCCAAATATATAAAACTTAGCCCATATATATATAAAATATATATATAAAATATATATATATAAACAAATATATATATATATATATAAAATATATAATACTTGGTGAGTTGGGAAGATCTTGAAGAAGAGACTGTCAGGAACGGAGATGCAACCACACAAGGGTGACAGATGTTTATGGAAAATGTTTAAATTAAAAAATGCTACAGTAAAAGACACATGAATGCCCTTAATATGATGATCTTATCATTCTTGATACGGTCTTTTTTTTTCTTTTTCTTTTTTTGGTGTGGTATGTGGTGCCGGGGTTTGAACCGCGGTCCCCTGGGCCTGCCTACGCTTGCATAAGCAGGTATTTTAGACCACTGAGCTATCTCGCTGACCTGTCTTGGCACTTTCTGAAACAGTTCTGGAAGTTCTCTTTCATGTCTTTAGTTGCGCCTAACTTGATGTTCTGAGTCATTCAAAACAATTACCTTTCATGATTATTTTGACTTTGATGAAGAGCCGAAAGTCACATGGTGCCAAGTTTGCTGGACAAGTGGGTGAGGACACATGCCAGTGTGTGTACAAGCCTGTGTTTCCACCACATGGCACTTGGTAACAGCATTCATTGTATTTTTGATCATACCGTGTAAAGACACCTGTGAAAGGGGACTGTAGAGCTGTTTCAGGAAGTTCCAAGAATGATGGGCTAGACATGTTCAAAGCAAAGGAAAATATTTTGAAGAGAATTATGACAAAGTGTCTTTTATTGTAATAATTTTTAAAAACTTTAGACATTCACCATATAGTTTGATCACCTCTTGTATATACAAATTATACTAAAAAGGTTTCCTGACCCCTAACCTTATGCATCCTGGGCTTTGGTTAATAGCGTGCATTACAGACCAGAACTCAGTGTAACGTTCTGGGATCCTGGACCCTCTTTCAAGGCTTTATTCCAACTGAGGTGGTCAGGAAGAGGCTTAAGACAGAGGCTCATGCACATCTCACAGGGATACTGGAGCCATAGCCTTGCTTGAAAGATGAAAGCTTGGTTGTTTTTCAAAGATGTTTAAATGGACTAGAAAAGTTAAAAAGTTAAAAAGCTCCTATCTGCAGAGCTTACCACCATTTCCAAATCAAGCTATCCATCCTAGTGGGGGAACAATACTCACTTTGCTGATGTGAGAAGTGAGGTGTGAAGAGATGGAATGAGCTGCTAGTAGGGGATCCAGACCTGAAGCTGGGGTCTGGCCCAGCTCCCACAGTCTCTTCACTTATACTTGTGTGTGAAACTTGCCTAGACAGTGTGTTTTCTGTAAACTCAATGGGTGGGCACATCTCTCTGCCTCTCCAGAACCTTTTGCCACCTAAATGTGAAATGAGTTCTGGGTCAGTGCTGTCTTAAATTTTGTTGCTCAGTTCTTCACTCTTCTGTTCTGAGTCCAGTTTGATTTTACAACTATGAGGTCCACCTTGTGTTTAGAGTTTGTTTACTGAACATTGAACAACTCATCAATGATAAGAGGGGCAGGGTGGGAAGGTTTTGGCTTGTGTTAGGGAGAAAAAAGTCTGTATTTTGGTTGTTCACTTTGGGGTTCTGTCTTTTGAGATCTCAAACATGAAATCAGATTTTCAGGCTGAATGGGAGAAAGGGAGGAAAGTGGCTTCACTGGGGAAGTTTTGGAGGCAGAAAGGGGGAGAGACAAGAAAAAAGAGAGCTAATGTCTGAGTCTGGTACTCCGGGGCACTCCTAGGCTTGAGCTGCATCTCCATCTTGGCTAAGTGGAAACAAATATGTCTCAGTCATTTTCTTGTCACCAGGCCACAGTCCCCAACACCCACAATCTGAAGAAGAGGCTTATTGTGGATCATGATTTTAGCCCATAGTTCATTGGCTCCAAGGCAGGACAGCATGGCAGAGGGGAGCAGTGAGGAAAAGCTGCTTACTTCATGGCAGCCCTGGGAAAGCAGACAGTGAAGGGAGGAGCCGGGGAAGGAGAGAAATCCTTCTGGACCACAGTGCCAGTGACCTGCCTCTCCTGACCGGACTCTACCTCCTAACAGTAGGTTGGCTGGAGCATGCTCATGGCCTAGTCTATCTATAAGCCCTGCCTATGCATGCATGAGACCTTTGAGGAACATTCTTGATATAAATGATTTCAAACTTATATCCAGTTACCATCTGAACTAGGCTGAAGAACTGCAAGTGTATGCTTCTGACCCTGGAAGTCTTGTAGGGAAAATGCCTTGAAAGGTAGGATTAGCCTGTTATGGATATGTGTGGTTTTCCAACTGTAAGGAAATTGTAGAAAGAAGAGGAATGGAAAGTGGATTAATATGCTTTCTGATCGCTCAACTCAACTCCCCACACCCACAGTTCGAAGGAAGGGAGGTTTAATTTGACTGATGGCTTCGAGAGACCTGGCCTGTGGTCAGCTGACTTGAGGGTAGAAACGTCATACAAGATGAGCGGGGCAGAGGAAATTTGCAGAGTTCACGTCCACCTGGGGGCAGAGCAGTTGAGCAGAGCCAGAACAGAAGGGACAAAGAGCCAGATGTGGACCCAAGCTGCCATGACCCACCCTGGCATACCCAGAAGGGTACTGCAACCATCTCCTGGGTGGGTCTCAAGCCATTCAAATCAACACTCCACGTTAATCACCACAAAACAGGCCATGGTACATGGCCACTGCCACTTCCACCAGCCCTATTTTAACTCTCTTCCATGGCTCTTACCACCACTAGCATCGCTGTTCTAATGGCAACATCCAGCTGCCACCACACCTGCAACACTACTGCACCATGATTGCTATCTCCACCTCCAATGTCTTCATCTTTACCACCCCCACCTCTCTGTCATTACCACTTATCAGGGACTTGTATGGCAGGGACCTTGCTGGGGATGGAGTCAACCTATTCTACTTGCACAGTGGAAGTGATTAGTCCTGATTAACAGTAGAGAGGACCATGGGCAGAGAAGGGAAACAGTCTGCTCCAGCACACACAGAGGAGAGCAGGGGAGCTGGGGTTCCCACCCAGGTCCATATAAGGCACTTTTTTTCAGAAAGCTGCATTTCTGGGTAAGAGGCACATGCTTAGGCTTGTTTTACACATGACCGGGCCTGCCTGCTGTTGGATTTTGAAAGTTTTCTTCTTTGTTTTTTGATGGAACCAGGGATTGAACTCAGTCCCTTGAGCTTGTCAGAGAAGTGCTTATTCTTCTGAGCCATCCCTCTCCCCCCCTTGCCCTTGAGAGTCTTCTTGTTGACTCTGACCATGATGGACAAATTGTTTTCTTTTCTTTTTTTTTAACCTTCTTTCACACATTCTGGATTGTATGGCTTTTCTGGTCAGAACAAATAAAAATGTTTTATGTCTCTTCTGGGCCACCGATGTTATTGTTTACAGTCAGTTCTGGAAGCAGATAGAGCCTCAGAGGAATCCCAGATTCCGACCTGAAAGTTCTGTGAAAACACTGCATGCATAATTAGCTCTGCACCTCTGAGAAAGACAGAGAGAGAGAGAGAGTGAGAGAGGAAGGGATACAGAGAGAGAGAGAGAGAGAGAGAGAGTGCTCCTAGTAACAGTGTTGCTCTGGTTTTGTTTTTTTTTTTTTTTGTTTACTTGTTGCAGGGTCTCCGGCCTCCATGGGCCCTTGGAGACCCTTTTCTAATTCATGAATGAGGGGTGCTGCCCCCCCATGCTACCAGCAACACTGGCTGAACACTTCCATGTGGGTGACCTCTTTTGTTGAGCAGCACACATTTCTGTCCTTGCAGAGCCTCTGTCTGATGCTGGAGCCACCTGTGTCCACAAAGCTGCGATGGCTAGAGAAATTCTGAAGTCTCTTCCCCTGCATTTAAGTGGCATCTCAGAGCAGTGTTGCAATCACCCACAGTGAAACTTGATTGCAGCTAGATTAGGGGCCTGGCTCGTGATAGATCAGCTGGGAAACAGCTTTGCAGTGGCATGCTGGGCCTGTGGACGGCCTCATTCCTGGTGCATGTGGCTCTGAATCCACAGAGAATGGTGGTGTGGAGAACCTCGATGTCCTCATTGTACCCGAAGAGGAACTGCAGGAAGGTGCATTTTGCAGTCCTGACTTTCAGTTTTGGGAACTGTCCTCTGGCTTCCTGTTTGCAGCACCTTCTTTCTGCCCTTTGTTCTTTGTTGTGAGAAAGCTCTTCAGGAGCCCATGGCCCCCTAAGGTGTGGTGGAGCTCAAGAGGGAAAACTGTGTTTGCTCTTTTTACAGCCTCTTCTGTTTTAGTTGAATCATTAATTTCCTGGAGCCTTGTTGGTAAAATAGGAGTACTACAATCTTTTTTCTCATTCAAGGATGTTGAAAGAACTGGTAGAAATAGCACTTCTGAAAGTTCTTTCCAATGAATAAAGCAGTATCCCAAGTGTGCTGGTTAATCTTGCTTGTCAATTTGACTGGATTTTAAGAATCACTAAAGAATATATGGCCCAGTGGCCTACTGGGTGGGCCCTCACTGGAGAAAGCAGGTGCTGGGAGCCGTGGCGGGCACTATTTCTGGTCTTCATCTCCTTGTTCCTGAGCCCTTCCCTGCGCTCTGCTTCCTGGATGCCACGACTCAGCCAGCTGTCCTCTGCCATGATTCTACCGCAGAGCCAGCCAACCAGGGGCTAGCACTTCTGGAGCTGTGAGGGGAAAAAAAAATCTCTTCTTTTGGGTTATAGGTGCCAGATATTTTGTCCCAGCCATGGAAAGGTGACTAGTACAAAAATCTGAGGATTATTTTTATTTTTATTATTAATTTACTACTTGTGAGTGTTTTTCAGAGGCAGAGGTGAGCTTCAGGAGCTGCTGGGTGCAATGCTAGTGGTTCTTGTATGCTCTTGACCTTTGTGAGCTTGGCTAAGTATAAGAGCCTGAGTACTTTTACCTGTAGAATTGGGGAATAGCAATACCCTTTCCTTAGGTTATGACCATGTATGTTAGGCTCCAAGGTCAGTGTACAAGAGGACGCCACTTGCTAGTGAACACAAGTGAGCGGTGGAGATGGGGAGAGGGTTCAGTCACTCATAGTAACTTCTCTTGGTGTGTGTGGGAGATTGTAGCTTTTATAGATGTGCTTTACTTTCTAGAGTTTTCATCATGGAAATCAAAGTTTTCTATAAAGTGTTGGCTTTAAATCTGGTGGATTTAATGAAAAAAGTCAAACTCATGCCTGTAATTTCTCTCCTACCCGCTCCTCATCATCTGGGGCCAGCCTGGCCTGCTCTGCTGCAGACTTGCTGGAGGGATGGCCAGCATGGCGCTCAGGGACATTCTCAGGGAGGATTCAGGGACCTCGCATCCGCCCAAGGGTTTGTGGTGCTGAAGAGAACAGGCTGGGCTGCCTCTGTTGGGACTGGGCGTTTAGCTCCACAGCTCGCCAAGCAACCACAGCTTTCCTCCTCGGCCGTGGTCAGGTCCTGATTTAGTCTTCGGCAGGGCTGGGGAAGGGGCCATCCTTAAGCTCCTGTCCACTGTGAGCAGAGGCTGGCAGCAGCAGCAACCCCAGTGTCCTCCTCCTGGTGATGCCAGAGGCAAGTGGCCCAGGTTTCCTCCGGAGCAGGAGGACCTTGGTGACTCCAGTCTTCCAGACCCTTCAGGTAGAAATTGCTTACCGTCTGTGCGGAATTTTCACTTTCACTTAACCATTGAGATAACCAGATGATCTTATTTTTCAACATGAAATATGATAATGAGGTTTTTTTTTTTTTGAGAAATAAGAATTCAGGATATTAAAGGCTGATGTGGACCAGCATGGGGCTTCTTTACCTTTTCTCAGATCTGAGAGTGGCAGATCATGCATGAGCACATGTGACAGGGTGGCAGGGTTCCTGGTGCTTTTCCAGGTGTTTATAGCATGGGCTGTAGGTTTGGGAAAGTGCTGGCATTCCTAGGTGCCCACCAGGCGCCAGACCTGTCCACAGGCTCTGCCACTGCAGCCCACAGCAGCCATGCCAGGCCGAGCGGCCATCCTGCCCCATCGTCCCTTACAGTGTCCCCAGAAGAGGAAAGTTAGGCACAGGCAAGAAATCGCAGTGCAGGATCTGAACCCAGGACTAATTCCATGCTGTTCCTAATATCCTAGCACCCCAAGTTGGGCAGGAGCCCCGACTGCAGGTAGCCTTCCAGAAGTCAGAGGGTGAAAGATGGAGAGAGAGCTCTGCTGGGGAGAACACAGCCATGAAGGAGGCCACAGTTTTCCACTGACCACACCCCGTGGATGCCCCCTCTGCCGGCTGGGACAGGACACACCGCAGGCATCTGCTCGGTGGAGACGGGGAACATACCTGTGGTTCAGAGCCTCTCTCCTCGCTCTGCAAATGCCATTCACAGCTGGGGACGAAGGGGAAAATGCAAGAAGACAGGAAGAAGAAAAATCAACAGACACAGCAGCGTCTTGGGAGGTAGGGCCACAGGCTGGGGAGAGAAGGCAGGGCCCAGCCACGGGTCAAGGCATAAACACAGAGGCCCGGGTCACTAGGAGGAAGTATGCTGAGCTGGCCTGGGGGAGAAGAGGTCACCCTGTTCTCTGCCATGCTTGGAGACAGTGGGCAGGGTATAGCATGGCTCGTAAGCTGCAGGAGGATGGGGCGCTTGCTTGCAGGGTAGTCCAAGCCCCATTGCGGTGCTTCAATGTCTGGCCTCCCACTGGGCCTAAGGCAAGGCTCAAGGCTGGACAACAGTGAACTGAGACCTAGCAGGCCTGAGGACTCCACTCCAAGAGTGAGATTCAGGGGCTGCCTGTAAGGGCTGGCCAGTGGGGGGCCTTGAACCTGCCAGTCTTTCCTCTGGGCCTTCAGTAGTCACAGCAGCTGCCATTGTCCCAGTGTTTTGTGCAGCCTGTTGGGTGTGGAGGAGGTGTCCCATGCTGGGATGGGCTCATTGTCCCCAGGCTGGGATAGGCTGTGAATTGCAGGGTAGTGGTGTGAGGTGCATGTGGGAGAGGAAAAGAGCCCCTACTTGGGGCAGATAAGGGACCTGCTCCTGTACTGTCATCTGCGGAGTCCTCAGGGCACCTTCTCCTCAGGTGTGGTCTGCACACACAGGTGAGGAAACCATGCATCCCGAGCTGGGTCTCAGAAGCCCTGCTTGACAGCAAGGGCTGCCCAGATGTCCCTCAGGGTTTAGATGCTAATGTCACAGCCCACACATGCAGATGTGCTGGGGCCTGCCTTACTAACTTGTAACATCTGGGGACTCCTACAATGCCATTCTGTCATGCACCTCACAATAGGAGAGAAGGGGAGGTCAGAAGGTCCTGAGCTGCAGCCCTGGCTTCCTGAAGTCTTTGGGCAAAGCCATAGCTTTGTAAGCCAGGCAGTGGGTAGATAATTATAACAACAGCAATGACAATGATGACAATGGTGATGATGTCTCTGGTGACCATGGTGATGTCCCTTATTGCTAGGACTACTCTACAGCTGGAGGAGGGGGACTGATGTGAATGTGACTCGGCCCAGTGGACTGTGAAACACATCACAGGTGTGACGGGGTCAATGGTGTCCCCTAACAACGCAAGTCTTAAGTCTCAGGGCCTCGAAACGTGACTATCCTCAGAGAGAAGGTCTCTAAGGCTCCGCGGAAGTCAAGCTGAGATTCTGAGAGAGCACTGATCTCTGCCAGGAGAGGGGACGGGGTGGCCATGTGAAGGCCCTGGGAGGAGTGGCACCGAGGCCACCCTGCAGCCACCTTGCCCTCGGGCTCCCAGCCTCCAGTGATGAGCAGGTGTTGTTCAAGCCACTCTGTCTGCATGGCTTTGTTATGGCAGACCTAGGCAGCTAGGAGCTTGTGTGAGTCAGGACAGATAGAGGGGCACTGACACCCAGAGCTGCGGGAACGAAGCTGACAGCTGGGTGGTCAGGAGAGGCTTTGTGGAGCAACATGCAGCTCCTGTGCTCTGGTCTATGAAGTGGGGATAATAGTTCTTCCCGCAGAGATGCCAAGAAGATGAAGTGAAGGCATTTCTGTGAAGTCCCTAGCATAGTGCAGGTCCCACATCATCCCCCATGCTGGGTTTAGGTGGTCTTCTCTGATCCATTGCTCTAGCACTGAAGTCACTCATAAAGTCTCAAAACAAAAACAAAAGAAACAATAAAACCCAGGGGACTTTGAGCCAAGTTCTGCAGTTGGCACTGTCACTTGGGGCCACATCTGCAATGTCTCTCTCCACAGACCTGCTGCAGATGGCCGCCCTCATCACTGGATTCCTCAGCTGTCCTACACAGGGCCAGGGCCAGGCCTATTGCAGCCTGTTTTCCATTTGTCCTTCCTTCCCCAGTTATTTGTTTGGGCCTTGTCTACGCCTGGCCTCTGGCTGGGAGCCGGGTGTGGGGCAGCAGCAGCGCATAAGATGGGAGCAGATGCAGTCCCTGCTTTTTGTGATTTTTGTCTTCCTCTGGTGTGTGAGGGCTTTGCCCACCTCCCTTCTAGTCCTCCACTGGCGTCTTTCTCAACAGGGGACAGGAGAGCAGAAACTCTTCTTGCAACTTGTGCAGCTAGGGTCCTGCGAATGTGGCATTTAAGCTAGATGGTCAGCTTGACTGACCTTAGAGCCTCCTAGGGGACCATGAACCACGCACCTGGGTGCACCTCAGCAGGGCTTGGGACCATGGTCCCTGTGCACCGTGTGCCTGAGTCCGGTTCCTCTTCTCTTCTTTCTGGCATTTTTCTTTCATTGCTCTGCTTCCCAAATACCATGAGCAAGCAGCTCTGTCCCACCATGGTGTTCCTGTGGCAGAGCCCGGTACCTAGACTGAATCGCTTCGACTGTGAGCCCAGGCAGACCTCTCCTTTAAGAAGCGTCGGCCCTGTTGCCTCCAAATGGGACACTTGACCCTACCCTGAACACGTGCTCAGTAGCAGGTTGATGCTCCCCGCGGTTACCAGTGGGAAGCTGCAGGAGGAGAGCCTTAAAACACAATGGCAGCTCTGGGATAGCTGCCATAAACAACACACAAGCTTTTGGTCTTACTGTTATCTTAATAACCACTGTGAGGAAAACTGCATGATGTACACGAATCATAGCCGGTGCCCAAGCAAAAGGGTGTAGCTTTTGCAGTAAGGCTTCTTCTCAGAAGGAATGGAAGGCTAATACTGCGCAGTCTGGACTGGGGGCGCAGCTCACTTTAGCTCTTCATGCAGACAGCAGCGTCTCCCTGCCCCCACTCCGGCACCACTATCAGGCAGTACTAATCAAGCGCTGCACTCTGCTGATCTCACGCCCTGACTCAGGCAATGCATTCCAGCCGGAGTGAGCACAGGGATGGAAGCTGTTCAGTGTCTCTCCTGGGTCCTAGAGGCTTTTTTTTTGGCCCAGATCCCAGGACTATGCTTCCTGAGGGAGTAGCCTGAGCTGTTCGTAAGATCCATCCGAACTGCGCAGTGAGTTCCCAGTGCAGATTCTCGCCTGGGAACAGGAGGCACCATCCCTGAGGAGGTCTCATGTCAAAGAAGCTTCTCAGATGGTTCTTCTAAGGGAATTGCTCACCACTGTGTCTTCTAAGGGTGTTGCTCACCACTGTGCTGGGATGGCCACATGTATTTGTGTCTTCTTTTTGGCCCGTGTGCTAGCAGAAGTGCTCTGTGTGTTGCCAGAAGATGGGTATTCTGAGCTCCTCTGTGCAGGGCTAATTTGCAGAGACCATTGCTTTAGAGCAGGAGGTCTTGCTCATGCTGCCCGGGGCAAGAAGCGGTTGGTCTGTGGGCATCAGGAGCAGGGTCAGCTCGGAAGCAAGAGCACAAGCTCTAACAGCCCTCTGCTCAGGTCTGATCTCAAGCCTGCCATATCCTGACTGCAAAACATGGTGGGGGTGGGGGGTGGGTTGCCGTCATCCTTTTTGGCTTTAGTTTTCTTAACTGTAAAATGGGAACAATCACAGAACCTGCTTCGCTACCCTCACGTGTCAGGCACCCCGCCTGCTTCCTTCCTCCTACTGTCCTCCCTTGCTTCTCTTTTCTGAGCCCAGAGTGAAGAGTGTCTGCATGACTAGCACCTGCTCTAAACATGACTGATTTATGTCAGGACGGCTGATTTCCGTGAATAATGAGATATGAGACCCGGCAGGGCAGGGCTGGCTCCAGCTGTGCTGGCCACCATCTTAGCCGCTGGCTGCTCTCTCATTTCAATAATACTTCTCTATCTAAATTTCCCACCTGCCCATGGCATGAAAGCTTCTGGTTCCCACGCCAACCTTTGGAACAGACCAAACGTGGTCCAGTGAGAAAGGAGAAACAAAATTTCAAGAGCATAGTGGTGCCTCCCTTGAAACGCCAGAGGTACTCTGCTCACTTAGTAAATGGAGAGAGGGCCCACCTGACCCCATCCTGTGAAAGCACGGAACTCACTGTTTTTACCTGCTTGTGTGTGTGTGTGTGTGTGGGGGCTTAATTATCTCAGAGTTTGACTTCTACATCTGCTTTTTTGGGAACTGAATAAAGACCTATTCTTGGCTTGAACAAGAGGTGATTGGCTCTCCTCTGAAGGGTGAAAGAACTGCTATTTGGCTTGGCAAAATTGGGTTAACAGTCTCACAGCCATTGTGAGGATTAAAAGCTCTCACGATATTCAGCCCTTAGAATGGTACCCACCCGACTAAAATCTTAGTAAATGTTTGCACTCTGTTATTTCTAAGGAAGGAGGTCTTTCCAGGTAGACAGTTTTGTCTAGTCTCCAACTTATTTTGTTTTGTTTTGAGACAGGATTTCACTATGCAGTTCAGGGTGATCTTGAATACCCCATGTAACCCAGGCTGGCCTCAAACTTACAGAAATCCTCTTGCCTCAGCCCCTCAAGTATGGGATTGCTGGCATGCACCACCATGCCTGGCTTGTTCTCCAGCTCTCAGGAAGCCCATCTCATGTAAAATGGGCCAAAGTTGGTAGCATATGTGGTCGGCACATTGTTATGTAATTCCTGACCAATTAAAAACAACTAAAATATCTTTTTTGAAATGGAGACCAGTTGGGCAGTAGATATGCTATAGATATATGCTTCAGGGACTCTGAACTTGAAGGGATTTTTGTCCCCTGAGGATATCTGGCCATGTCCAGGATGCTTTTGGTGGTCATGACTGGGGAATGCTGTATATGCTGCTTGTACCTAGAAGGCAGAGGCCAAGGATTCTGTTACACACCCTGGTGTGCGGGATGTGGTTCCTGAAGAGCTACCTGACCCCAAATGTCAATAATGCTATGGTAAGAACCTGTTACCTTGATAGGAAGTGACTTTCACAGTGGAAAAGGCATGGGTTTAGAGCAATCTGGGACGGGAATTTGCTTTGTGGTTCAACTGGCCCACTAGGTGGCTTGCAACAAGTGGCCAAACCCTGTGGATGTCGTGCTGCTGTCTTGTGTGTGTGTGTGTGTGTGTGTGTGTGTGTGTGTGTGTGTGTGTGTGTTTTAATAAGGGAATCAAAGTCAGGACCTTGTGCTTTCTAGACAGGTGCTTGTACCACTGAACTATCTCCCCAGTCCTGGTGCTGCCATCTGACTACATGGAAATTAATAAGGACTACTTAGAAGGGCAGCTACAAGTTGTGTAAGATAGTGTAGGTAATACAGTGGCAAATGCAGAGCCCAGAACGTCGTAACAACTAGAAGAATATGAACCCTTCATGCCTGATTTCAATGTAGAGTGACTTTTAATTCTTCCATTAGCCTTCAACATTAGTAGGATGATACGTGGGGTGTGAGCTTTCTATTGTCAATCTCAGTTTTTAATTTTAAGTCATTCTTGTGGTATTCTGCTGAGTTTGGGCTCATTTTGGCTTCCTAGGTTCAAGAATGGAGGAATTAGCCCAGAACTCTTCCACCAGCACTTTTATAGTGGACCTGTGCATGTGTGCAGAGGGCTGGCCCATCCTGGGGACACAGCCTGGCCTGCCCAGCCCCTGGGCCTCTCCCTGCGTCCTGCATGTTTCTGCCTTCTGCTGAGCTTGACAGATTCTTGTCTTTCCATTTTCATCCTGAGAAATCATCAAGTATAATTAACACGGAGACAGAGATGAAAAACAAAAAGCTTGGGGAAAATTATTTAAAGAATAGGCATAAGAGTGCTATGATTAAAAATAAAATAAAAGCAGGGTTTTGGTAGGAAAGAGGAAAAATAAATAAGGAGAGAATTATAGTTTAAGGGACAGCTTTGGGCTGTTGTACGGCCACTTTGGAGTGTACTGGAGGAGCAGAGTGCATGATGGGAAGAGGTGTGGTCACGTGGCTCACAGGGATTCATGTCAGCCTCTTGGACCCCTGCCTGCTGGCAGTCTGCTGCCAGAGCTCTGAGGCCAGTTTTCTGCCTCCTGGTCACTGCAGCCAAGTGGCTCTGCTGCTTACTGCCTCGAGTGACCGAGGGCAAATGATTCCAGTTCTCCCAGATTTCAATTTTGCAAAAGTGAGGTGGTAAGATAATGGTGTTGATGACCTATCTTCCCAGGAGTGTGTGGCGAGGCATTGAACACAGCTTTGGATGCATGGTGATGCTCAGTGAGCGATGAGGGCCACATGACTCTTTGTTCCTAAATGGTCTGCTCTGAATGAATATGCGTGGGACTGAACATAGCTGGAAAGCCAGAGTGCGCAGCTATGTATGGACATGTGTATATATACACACACATACATGTATTTTAGCTTTTCACATGCATACATCTGTGCAGTTGTGTCCTGGAGCCAGCTCTTATGCCTCTTTCCCACTCTTAGCTGAGTGACATCATGTTGGTGTGGGCCATGGTGGGAATATTTTATAGCATAGACATTGACAAAGTTTTCCCCTCAGAGAGCTAATTGATCATCATACTGCTGTGTGTGCACCTTGCATTTCCAATTAAGCTCAGCTTCTCCAGGGCTCCATGTGCTGCGCCCACCCTCTGATGCATGTAGGTTGCATGTGTGTCTTGTGTACAGTGGGGCTTCAAAGGATGGAGGATCAGTGGCTGAAGTTGGAGAGAGGAGCAGGCAAAGTGGACTTAAGGAAAGGGAGAGGAGAAGCTGCTGCAGGAAAAGCTTATAGGTGAGTAGTCAGGGAGAGCCCAAGGAGTGTGGATGCATAAGATGTTGGGGACAGGCAGGAAGGATTTACAAGTAAAAGCCCCAGGAAGAAAATGGAATTCAGGTGGAGGAAGAGTGCTGGGATGAGTTCGGATACCTGTGTGTGTTTCTTGAGTTCCATTTTATTTATTTATTTGGCACAGGGTCTCACTACACAGCTTGGATTCATAGTGATCCTCCTGTCTCAGCCTCCCAGCACTGGGATTATAGGCATGCGCCTTCATACCTAGTCTTGGTGGCTGGCATGGTGTGCAGTACTGGGTATCAAACTCAGGTCCTTGTACTTGCCAGGCAGGTGCTTAGACTGCTCAGCTATCTCCCCAACCCTTGAGTTCCATTCTTATAGATCAGTGGCATTTTTCGAAGTGTTGAGATAATTAAAGAGTGGCACATATCGCCAAACTGCATAATTGTATTATATGTACAGAAAAATGTTCAAAGGTACACATTAAATCACTACTCTGGACAGGTTGATTTTTTTCTTCTGTTTTGGCTTAAAGGCATTTTCCATATTTATCAATTAAAATGCTTTTTTAATTAAAAATTTGAGACTGTTTTTCCACATTAATTTTTCCACGTGAATATGTTCACCCATGTAGATACAGATACAGCAGTCTCTATTGATAGAACTGGTTTTAGGGTCATGGCTTTCTTAAGATTGTTAGCAAAATAAGCATTTCTGTTGACTTGCAAATTTACTTGCACAGAAAGTCTTGTACCAATGCAACGAATCGCAGTTACAATGCCTGCATGTTTAGCGGATTTCTTAGTTCCAGGCTGTGAACTGAGGCTGCCCGGAAGGATGAAGGCCGTGGTGTTCGTGTCCCTGCAGGTGCTGTGTTATTGACTGTGTACTCTGCAGAGCGGCTGGGAATGTTGAGGTTTCCGTCAGAATAACAGGCCCATTCCAGACACTGCAGCCTCCCAGAAGCGAGGCAGTGGCCATCGGAAGGTCTCTAGGTCCCAGGAGAGCTCACCACATGCAGTGTCTAATGAGTGGCAGGTACTGGGACATAGGCAAGCGTCCTGGTGGCAAAGCTTGGGTCACAGATAGCAGCTGCGTTTCTGCCCTCAGGGAGCTTTGTGAGAGGTGGGGGGGGCGTGAGCCGAGATCCCCCGTGAAGTTCGGGTCAGAGTCCAGAGCGAGCCCGCGCAGACAAGAAAGCCGGCATCTCAGGACATATTCCAGAAGAGTTATGGAAGTTGGGAATGTTCTCCGTATCCCACTTACTGGAGTGGCAGAAGGGTGGATCAACGGACAGCCTGGACTCGGTCTAGAGCATGGGGTTTAGGTTCAGGCTCTTGGTGCATCTTGTTTTTTTTTTTTTTTTTTTTTGTCTTTTTGAGACAGGATCTCACTATGCAGCTCAGGCTGACCTTAAGCTCACTTTGTAGCTCAGGCTGGTCTTGAACTCACAACAATCCTCCTGCCTCAGCCTCCAGAGTGCTGGGATTACAAGTATGCATCACCACATCTGGCTTTCTCGGTGCATCTTGGCTGGGTTACATTTTACCGTGTGCTACCATGTGCCCATCTGTGAAAGGGACACAGGAGGAGGCCCCGCCTCAGAGTCAGAGTGGGGATTAAGTGAGCCAAGAGTTCTCAGGCGTTTAGAGCCGCGCAAGGCATGCTGCAGAAATAATCTGTGTATCGGTGGTCCTTGGGCTTCTGTTCTTCTTCTAGGGATTACATGTTGGGTGTGCATACGGGGGCTGACTTGGGACCCAGGGGTTGAATGTTCCAGATGAATTTAGTAGTGTTTTAGTTACTCTTCTCTTGTAACTGGGACAAATACCCAGACACTCAAAATTGGGGAAGGAAAGGTTTATTTAGCTCACAGTTACTGGAGGTTTCAGTCCATATTTAGCTGGCTCCAGGACAGAGCAGCACATGGCAGAGGGCAACCTTTCCTGGCAGCGGCAAAAAGCAGAGCTTGCCCAAGGAGAGGAGCAGCAGCAGCTCAAGCAGTAGCTTCTTTTTCCTCCTTACAATGCAAATTACCTGCCCAGGGCAGGTGCAGCATCCACATCCTCAAAAATGAATCACAAACTAGAAAAGTAAAAAAATGAGGTGTATAAAGTAAAGTCATATTAATATGCTGAGCTGTGAAAGGCTCAAGTCAACAACTTCTGCAGATAGCCCACTTCTATTGTGGACTGCTGGACTGTGTTGGATTTTTTGCTGAATTCACACACCTATAGTATTTAGATGCCAATGGAATACCCATCCCTGACAGGACTAAACAGCGAAAGGGGATACAAAGGAAGGACCATTTTGTATCTTTATATACAAAATAATTAGGATAGATATACAGTTACTGTCACTTAACTCAATGAGAAGAAAGATTTGTACTATTAGTGTTCAGATAGGATATCCTGTCTGCATCTTGTACTATGGATACCTACTAGGAAGATAACAAAGTACAGTGTATTAATTATTGAAACTGTCCTATTAGTCAGTTCTGATACTGTCTCATTGCTATTTGTTTCTTAATAAAATAAAAATAAAGCAAAAGTCTTGAATAAGGTCTCTGTGAATATTTGGTTCATTTTCACTGGTCTGCAAAAGGTAGCTGATTTTGACAATTTTGGCCAGAGTTTCATTTCTTAATAGAAGAGAGAAATTGTAGGGGTTCCTTCTTCTACCCTTCTTTCCACTCATCCTACTCCTTATTAATCAGTTTTTCCTGGTGTATGCTGCAAGGTGAGACACACACACACACACACACACACACACGCACACACATGCCGAGCTAGAAAATCTCCTGGCAGAATCGCCTTCATTGTCTTCCACATTTTGATATGCTGAGTCTTCATGAACACTTATTTGTAAATATTTTATGATTTTCTTATGTTTTCCTGTTTAGCATCCTGTCCTCTCCCCTCTGCCATCATTCCTCCCATTCTCCTGTATAATTTAGACTTCTTTAAGCTTTATTTATCTGTTAACTGCTTTTTATTAAAGAGAATACAAAATAGCAAAAACAAACAACCAAACAACCATGAGAAGTGATGGAGAGCTTCACCAGACAAATCCATAGGAATTCCACGGTGGTTGCTGCATTGCATAATGTTGTCTACAGATTAATGGTTCAGAGGACCACATATAAGTGTGCAAAACAGGAAAAAAATGTTACAAGAATTTTAAATGGACGAGAAAAAAAGGAAAAAATTTAAGCAACAACCGCTCCTCGCCATAGACCAGCAGAATTCAGCAAGTATGGAAGCCTTCCTGCATACCTGCGTGAGTGTATCTTTCTCCCCCTCCCCTGCCTCTCCTGTACTTTTCCTCATCTTAGTTTTTATTCTCTTTGAACAGGTTCTTTCCCTTTCACAGTCTCTGTTGTACCTTCCAGATTTTATTTATTCTTTCAGGCTCTTACACTAGCAAGACAATACAATGTCTTTGCACTTGGGGGTCTGACTTATTTCACTCATGAATACAATCTCTAGTTGCATCCATTTACCTACAAAAGCCTCAAATTCATCTTTCTATATAACTGAGCAATACTCCATTGTCTGAAAATACCACATCTTCTTACCGATGGACATTTGGGCTGTTTCCAAGACTTCGCTATGGAAAACTGCACTGCTATAAACGTAGGTGCACATAAATTGCTGTGGTATGATGTTTTCAGTTCTTCTGGAAAAATATCCAGGATATTTTTGGTCTAGGGGTATGATTCTCGCTTTGGAAAAATATCCAAGTGGAAATGGCTGAGTAGAATGGGACCTCCAATCTTAGCTTTTTGAGGAATTTTTATGCGGATTTCCACAGTGGTTGCACCAGTCCACAGTCCCACCAAGAGTGGAGAAGGAATTCTCTTTCCCCACAGCCCCTCTAGCATTCATTACAGGCTGACTTCTTGATGACAGCCATTCTTTTTGGGGTGAGATGGAATCTCAGTGCTGTTTTAATTTACATTTCTCAAATGATCAGTGATGCTGAACTTTAAAAAAAAAATTGTCATAACTGTTATTTTTAAATCTTCCCTATTTTCTGTTTTTGAACTAATTTTTTATTTTTTTTTCTACGAGAATTCTTGACTGATTCTTCAGTGAGAGTTTGGATGTAAACATTTTGTGTTGTTAGTAATTAAAAAACCCTCTATTTTATGGTTGTTGGCTTTACTGCAAATAGTATTTTATGTTCAAGACGATTTCTGTATGACTTAGTTTTCTTTTTTCTATTTTAGGGAAGGGTCTATAGGTTGTTCAGGGTCTCACTACTACATTGGACACATAGTGATCTGTCTGTTTAGAGCCTCCTAAGGGCTAGGATTACAGACATGCACCACTACGCCCGGTCTTGGTTGGGTCTCAGTACACCCTGAGGGCGGGGCTGGCATGGCAGGCCCAGGGATGAAACCCCAGGCCCCTGCGCCTGCTTGCAGGTGCTTTAACGTGCTGAGCTATTTGGCTGTCACTATGTCTTGGTTTTCTTGTCTTATAAAATCCAGTGTTGTTTAAAAGCAGTGTTGCAAACCTTTCTTTCTCCCTCCCTCCCTCCCTTCCTCCCTTCTTCCCTCCCTCTCTCTCTCTTTTTTTTCCCCTTTTGTGAGAGAGTTTCCCGATGCAGTTCAGGCTGGTTTCAAACTTGGCGCGATCCTTCTGCCTCAGCCTCCCGAGTGGTGTAACTATAGGTATGAGCTATCATGCCCGGCCAGTACATTTCTTTAAAAGTGAGGCACTTTTTCTCTGGATATGTTTTAGAATATTCCTTTCATTGAGTACCTGGCTCCATTCATGAGCTGGCTCCACTAAGCTCCGCAGGCCTGGCCAAATCATTTCAGTCTCTCTCACCATGTGAACTGTCTATAACATGGGAGAAATTAAGAGTTTGGGCTTCACAGAGTATCACCAGGACTAAAATACATTCTGTATGTGAACAATCTAGGTCAATATATTTCTCTAAAAGAATGAATTTTTTTTTGCTTTCAATTTTTTATTTTAAAGAATACAAAATAGTAAAAAAAGCATTAGAAATGATACAAAATTTTACTAAGCAAAGTAATAGGAATTCAACAATGGTTGCTGTGTTGCATATCATCTTCAAATTGGGTTATCCGATATAAACATGCAAAATTGGTTAAAAAAAGCAGGATGCTTTGGATAACTGTACTGCCAATATCTGCTAGACTCTTGAAAGGAGCAGTCAATGTTTACTTTTATTATTATTATTATTTGTTTCTTTTAATTTTTTCATAACTTTTAGGACTGCAGTCTTTAAATTATGTTGTTTATTTTACACTTGGTAAGGCATTTTAATCTGAACACTCTTTCTTTGATTGAAAGTTTCCCAGGCCGGGTGCGGTGGCGCAGGCCTGTAATCCCAGCACTTGGGAGGCTGAGGCAGGAGGATTGTTGTGAGTTCGAGACCAGCCTGAGCTACAAAGTGAGCTCGAGGCCAGCCTGAACTGCGTAGTGAGACCCTGTCTCAAAAAGACAAAAAAAAAAAAAATAAAAAATAAAGAAAGTTTCTCTCCATGGAGCTGGAAGATAGCTCGACAGTCTGCTGTGGAGTGAGACCCTGTACTAAATAAGTAATTAAATAAATAAATAACAAACAAAAGAAAGTTTTCCTCTATTAGCTCTTTGATTTTCCCTATTTTTCTTGTTTCCTTCTATGGAATAAATGTCAGATATCTTGGATAGGTTCTTCAAACTGCCTTTTTGCTCATATTTAAAATCTGTCTTTTTTCCTACAAATTCAGAGATTTTGTTTCAATTCCTTGTATTACTGATTTTCCTTAAATATCCAACTGCTTTTGACAGAAATTTCCCATTATTCGCAGGTGAGCTATACATGGATGCTATGCTTTATGTTTCCAGCATGTTTATGCATTTATATTAAAAATAGTCAAAACAAAACAACAGAAGTTTTCTTTACCATTTTAGGTGAAATTTGTAAAATTATAAACAATAACATATCCCAAGCCATCATTTCAGTTCTACCATTTGCTCTTTTTTTTCTCCACCAGGTGGATCACTACAAGTCTGATCTAGTAGTGAGATCCTGAATACCCTGTAGACCCTTCCCTAAAAATACAAAAAAAAAAAAAACCTGAAGGAATGAATCAAAAGGCCACCTAGTGAGGATGGCCTTTTCATAGGTTTTTATAGAAATATTTTTTAAAAGAAATATTATAAAATTAAAAAATATATGCTATTAATTCCTCTACCATCTTAGAGATGACTTCAATACCGTATTCATCTTGCAGATTTTTATGCATTTAAAATGGAATTCTACTGTACATTTCTTTCTGTGTTTACATGTCACTCATTGTACACATTATTAATCTTATAAACATTTTGAAGGAAAGTGTGTAATATGACATACATATAGCAAAATTTATGGGCTCAATCTCATTGGTAAACATTTCTGTTTTCTTAGCATAGCAACAAACAGCCTCACAGATAAATCTTTCTCATGCTTGTGGTTGTTTCTTCAGAATAGATGAAGGAAAGAACTTGCAGGGAGTGTTTCCCTCCATAATTCCAAAAGGGTAGCCAGAGACCTTATACCAAATTACAGTCCTAGGAGCATCAAAGACAGTGACTTAATGTAAGAATGCAGCTTTGCTAAGAGATGGGGAGGGATGAAGACACAACTTCATTGAACATAAGGTTTTCCAAAGCTGACCAGTGTAAATGTGGTCTTGGGGTACTTATTTAAATAACAGACTCTTGGACCTACCTCTGGAAATTTTGATTCACTAAGTCTAGTGCTGGGCCTGAAAATCTATAGTTTTAGAAAGCTGCCAGGTGATTCTACTGATTAGCCAATGTAGGGAACAGGCCCTAGCCCTGGGGCACCAGGAGTTGGGGCCATCGACTGGGGGGAGCCCAGGGCAGGTGCTTCCCACTGGGAGAGGACATGATGGTAACGGAACAAAACACCCTGGAAACAAGGCTGGCCACTTCAGAGTCTGCTGGTGGGAAAAGCGAAGTCACCAGTTGTCAGTGAGGATGCGAATTCAGAGCCTGAGGGACAAAGTGATTGTGACATCATCTGCAGTTTGGAGGGAGAAGATACTTGCCTGATGGCAACTTGGATTCCTGTTGGCTGGGGGCACAGCACATACTGTGTGAGGCTGGGAGGGTCCTTTTCGTCCTCTAGGTCCTTGGCATTGTATAAGCGGAAGGCATTAGGCCATCTTGGGGACCTTTAAAGAGTGGGAACTCAGATCTACAGTGCAGAGGGGGTGGCCAACAAGTGGGGATCCTCGCTGGCCCTACCACATGCACCTCCCTCTGATGACCACAAGCTTACCGGTTGCATATTAGGGTCTTCTGTCAGACTCTGCTTGCAAAAATGCTTTTTCTATTGCTGCAAGTTTGAAATCCTCCTCACTAGATGGCCTTTTGATTCATTCTTTCATTTCTTTTTGTATTTTTAGGGAAGGGTCTACAGGGTGTTCAGGGTCTCACTACTAGATTGGACTTGTAGTGATCCACCTGTTTACAGCCTCCCGAAAGCTGGGATTATAGGCATGTGCAACCATGCTCAGACTCAATTGCCATCTCAGTGTGCCCTGGGGATTGAACCCCTGATCCTTGTGCTTGCTTGTAGGCTCTTTAGTACACTGAGCTATTCAGCCAGACCTTGGCCTTTTGATTCTAAAGAACCATTCCATTTTGTGAACCCAGGCCAGGGGAGATAGAACAGAAGGCTGAAAGGATCAGAGAAGACTACGGTTTGGGTTGTAAGGCCATTTCCCTCTCGGAACCAGTGGGTTGCTTGAGTTAACTCAGAATGAGCTCCACGGAAATATCTAGCTGACTTCCCATCAGATCTTGTATCTGACTTGCTGGGAGCCCTGAAGGCCAGAGTGACAATGCGTTTTTCTGTTAACGTGGTCTTGTCTCACCATTTCCAAGTTTTTCAACAACAGAATGTGTTTGAACTTCTGTTGGCCTCATTGCAGGCTGAGAATTTAAGGTGTTTTGTGGGGCTGCCGAGCAAACAAGGTTTTGGCTCCCTGGTGCTTTGATCTCTGAGAATTCATAGGAAAACGAAGGGAGGAGATGAACGGAGGGCCTGGAGGAATTAGCTGTGAAAACCGGGCCAGGCTTTGCTGGACTAGGACACTGGGGTGGAGTGTCAGTGTCTGGGGAACAGATGTGCGCCTGATTTGATCTTCTGCAGCTGCAGACAGAGGTTTGCCAAAGGTGAAAGCGAGTCCCTGTGGTGGCCATGAGTCCTTTCTGGTGTGTGTGGCCCAGAGGTGGTCTCTTCCGTGACCAGAACTGGAGTTCACGCAGAGTTTTGCAATTTGATTCCAACAGCCAAGTAACAGGTTGGATGTGGAGAGGATTTCTTTTGAGAAGCCAGGGATTTGGGGGGTTTTATCTGTGTGTTATTCTATTCATGGCTAAACATTCCAGAGAGGTGATGGCGGGACAGCGGCAGCTTTCCTCAGGAACCTTTTATTGCTTTGTGATCTCACTTAAAACGATGGTTGAGGCAGGGTGGGGCTGAGTTAGAAAATGAGCTGGTGGCCCTGCAGATTATGGTCCCTGAGTTCATTCCTGGGAATATGAGACCCAAGAGGTGCTACGAATGATTCATAACACACAGGTTTGGGAATTCTGCATGGTGCGTTTTCCTCTGTCTGTTCCCAATGCACAGTTGAGTATTAAAGGCTTTGAAATGATCTATCATTGTGAAGTCTCTCACTTTATTGGACTGAGGATTCCCCAAACTTAATTAACCAGAGGAATACAGTGTGTGTGTGTGTGTGTGTGTGTGAAGAGGCACCAATGGATATCACAAAGGACCTTCAGGGAGTCTGGTCTGCAGGTTGAGGACATAGAGGAATCTGTTAGGTGCCTCAGAGTGATCCCTGGTGCTGCTCCTTTCGTCCTCAAAGGCATTAACCTCAGAATTGCCCCCCAGGAGCCCACCTCCTCCCTTGCTCTTGATGGATTTTACTAGGAGTAAAATCTTTAAATGAAAGCAAGGTTGCAGCGAATTCTCACACGAGAAGAGGTTGTTTTTAATGCCCGGCTTTACACCCTCTCTCTGTGTTATTCAGAGGGATCCAGACGTGGCTGGACTGTGGTATCCTCTTGGTCACAGTAAATATTTCATGACTGGGGAACTGATCCATGAACGCATCAGTCTCAAGGAGAACTTATCTCAGACTTCGGGTTGAGGAATTTCTAAGGAGATGCTGTCTTTCCAATAGGCTTGCACTGTGAGGCCAGGAGCCTTTGTCTCCCTTCTTGGCATGAGAGAGAATGCCTGCATTAGTCAGCCTAATTACTCAGTTATTGAAACAAATACCAGCTGATCACCTTGCAGAGAACAGGATTGTTTGGCTCACAGTTTTGGAGGTCCCAGCCCATAACTGGTTGGCCCAGATGTTTAGGGGCAGTAGGGAGGGAATATTTCATGGCAAGAGAAAAGCTGTGAAGATGAAATGACCAGAAAATTAAAGAGGAAGAGAATGGTACTAGGTTCCCCTGCTCCCCTTGAGGACACTCTTCCCTGTTGTAGGCCACACCATGTCATGGTCCCTGCATCTCCCAGTGGTGCCAAGGCGGGAGCCCATCCTCTAGCACATGAGCTTTTTTTTTTTTTTAATTTATTTTGTACAGGGTCTCACTATATAGCCTGGGCTCATAGTGATCCTTTTGTCTCAGCCTCCCTAGAACTGGGATTACAGATGCAGAGCCATTCCTGCTTTTGGGGCCAGCATGGCAGGTGGTACTGGGGATTGAACCCAGGTCCTTGTGCTTGCCAGACAGACGCTCAGACCCCTGAGCTATCTCCCTAGCCCAACACATGGGCTTTTGAGGGAACATTTCAGATCCAAGCTATGGCAGAGATTGGAAAAAGAATCAACCAAGGGAGGAGAGAGAAGGGCTCCAGTGGGGCCTGGATACAGTGAAGTCCAAAGCCTCTGCTGCTTGGTGAGGTCAAGTTGAGCAGAACCTCTTGTCATTTGAAACTCCAAGTGTCGTGACCCACTTTGTGCTCTTCAGAGACTATCTCATGGAGCTCAATGCTTCCTTGGAGAAAAATTTATTAAGCACCTCTTCCCATATTGCTGTACCCCTAAAATCAGAGCAAGCACTGGTAAACAGACCAAGCGATGGCTATCACCATTGCTGTGTAATTGGTAAATTCATTTACTCCTTCTCTCTAGAAGATTCTTGAGAATTTGTCTGGTCCAAAGCTCCAGTTGGTCCTCTATTTTGCTTCACCAAGAGGTGTTCTGGCTTTTGCTTAAATACCTGCAGAACCAGACACCTCAGTGCTGCTTGAGAAACTTTACTCCCTTCTCAGGCAGCTCTAATCAGGCCAGCTTGGAGTCTGTCACTGTTAGGTCCCTAGTTGTCTACAGAGCTTGTGAAATTCCTCCTCCACAGTCCAGGTTTCTAGGTTGTTGCTCAGAACAGACTCCTCCTCCTATCGGGAGGCCAGCCCATCTCTCCCAGGCAGGGCGGCCTTGGTTTCCTTCTGCCCCACCATGAGCATGCTCTGGGTGGGTTGCGAGTGTCTTGCTCTTCCTTTAGATTGTTTCCATCTGTGACTCCTAAGGTAGTGAGTATCTATTGCGAAGTCTTCCTTAAAGACAGAAGCAAATGCAAGTGTACCAGAAAGCAAGCTGCCAGGAGGGCACTGCTATTGTAGGCTGATGACAGCTCTTCTAGGCACACACACATGGCCCATGCATGGCCATCAAGGCCTTCGCCCTCTTCTTCCTCCCTTTTGCCAGGGAGGTGGTTTGAGGCAAGGTCCTTGGCACTTGGCTTTCTGCTTGCTTTGGGCAGAAGAGTGTCCAGGGGGCAGGTCTAACCAAGGCTGTGCTCAGGAAGTGCTTGTCTGTGATTCCTCCTGGGGAAGCTGCCCAGGGGCTGCCGCATCCTGTGGCCCCTTCTCCACTCAGTCTCCTACCCATCTCCTTGCTGCCTTCCCCCTGGGTCCTATTCCACTGCTCCGGGGCTCTCACTGTCCTTGTGGTTCCCTCTTTGTCCCCTTGCCAGAAAACCATCTTCTGGGTGTACTAATCACATGTGTGCCCATTAAGGGAGAGACACAGACCATAGACAATAAATCTCACAAGCATGAAGCCTGCTGTGCATACTGATTGTCCCTTGCTGTGCCATTACTTGGTGCATTGAACACCTCTTTTTATATTGTCGGTGAGTCTGCTATAGCATTTTATTAATGGCAAATGGGCTTTATGTAGGTTAAAAACAAACATACCATAGTTCATGAGGACCTTGAGGAAGAGACAATAGGTCCTCCTCATTTATTTTTTTCCTCCTCCTTTGAAAGTATTTTGATGACTTCCTGGTTGATGCAGTAAATCTGTGTACCTGTTTATGACTCGCTGACATAAATTTGCAGAGGCAAACTTCTTGGTTCAATAGGAATGAATAACTGAAAACATTTTGGTATGTGCTTCTGGATTGTTCTCCAACACACTTTACAACAATGTATAATGTTTCTGGGAAGGTGTAAAATGGCTTGCTTCCTCACATTCTTTCCATCTATCTCTCTAACTACATCTATATCTATTTTTGATATATGGTCTCTCTCTGGGATTCAGGCTGATCTTGGACTCAATATATAGTCCAGGCTGGCCTCACTCACAGCGATCCTCCTGACTCAGCCTCTCAAGTGCCAGAATTACAGGTGTGCACCACCATGTCTGGCTTCTTTCCAGTATTGTATTTGCAGTGTGCCAGGTGGTCTATGTCACTTTTAATATGAAGTCCTAGAAGTGAACATATAGTCTACAGAGAAAAGAGCAGACTCAGCACTTTCTTTGTGACCATAATACTTTCATTCTTATAGCCTAAGTTAGTAGTCACTGTGGTATGCTGACCAATGTATGTTTTTTTAATTTCTAAAATCTATGACTGATTGCCTAAGGAAAGCCACATGGAGAGAAAATTTTTCTCTCAGACTTTCACAGAGAGCAAATTGGTCAAGCAATGGCCATGACTCATCCACAAGTCTGACACTGGCAAAGGATCTATAAAGCGCAGTACAGGGTTACAGGCTAAATCCTGAGGGTATGTGACTGACCCTATCAGATACAAAAGTTACACTTCTTGTTATATAGGTCTCGTTTATCTTGGTCTTAACCATCCAGCAGAAAAGTGTAAAAATGAAGTATATAAAGTAAAGCCATATTAATATGCTGAGCTGTGAAAGACTCAAGTCAACAACTTCTGTGGATAGCCCACTTCTATTGTGGACTGCTGGACTGTGTTGGAGTGTTTTGCTGAATTCACACACTTAGAATTAGTACTTAGATGCCAATGGAATACCCATCTCTGACAGGACTAAACAAAAAAAGGGGCTACAAAGGAAGGACCATTTTGTATCTGTACATAAAAAATAATTAGGATAAATATACAGTTACTGTCACTTAACTCAATGAGAAGAAAGATTTGTACTAACAGTGTTTGGACAGGATATCCTGTCTGCATCTTGTACTATGGATAACCTCTAAGAAGATAACAATGTACAGTGTATTAATTATTGAAACTGTCCTATTAATCAGTTTGATACTGTCTCATCGCTATTTGTTTCTTAATAAAATAAAAAAAGAATTTAAATATAAAAAAACTATAACTGATATCTTCCACATGGTAAAAAGGAATTTGCTTATGGGATTAAAATAATGGCCTCAAAACGAGATTATGCTGGATTACTTAGGGGCATGCCCAATGTCACCACAAAGGTCATTAGAAGTGATTGGACAGCCAGGACAGGAAGGGAGGGAGGGAGGAAGAGAGGGAGACACACACACACACACACACACACACACACACACACAGAGAGAAAGAGAGAGAGAGAGAGAGAGAGAGAGAGAGAGAGAGAGAGAGAGAGAGAGAGAGAAAGGTACCATGCTCCTAGCTTTGAATATGGAAGGAGGGGACACAAGCCAAGGGAAGTTGGCATGTGCTAGAAATCTGAAAAGCAAAGGAACAGATATTTTTCTGGAACATCTAGAAGGAACACAGTCCTGGTGACATCTGATTTCCATAACCATGAGAAAAAACCTGGCCTTCATTCGCAAAATAGCAATAGAGCAGCCATAGAAAACCAGGGTGGTCCTTCTCCTGTCTCCCTTTGGCCAGTGTGGACAGCATCAGCAGCTGGACCTAAAGGCCCTTGTTGTTGTCTGTTCTGCTGCAGAACCATCTTCGTTCTCTGTTTAGCTGTGCAGGCCCGTGGCTCTCGGAACCCCAGCAGAGCAAGTTTTGACTCTGTGCTGGAGGTTGGGGATGCCAGACCAGTGCCACAGGTAGCTGCTGTTGGAGCAGCCACAAGGAGCCCGGTGGAGCAGATTTAGAGGAAAGGCCCTGCGCTCTCTGCTCCTGGAAGGGGCCCTCTCTTGTGAGCCTGCTCTCAATTTCATGCCTAAACTGCCTTTTTCAAATTTGAAACATGAGTTCCCCTTTCACACTTCCATCCCTCTTTCTTTATAATTTGCTACTCTTTCCTTGACCATCAGAATTTAGTTCAATAACACAATCCCTAATTCTTAGGGAAGGATTTTTTCTTTCGAGGGGTTAAAGAGAGAGTAAGATGATGGGGAGGTAAGGAGGGGAGAGAATCAAGTTATATCCTATACAGGTACAAAGTCCCTATAATGAATGTGATCATAATGTGTACCTAAAATGTACCAATAAATTTAATTGATAAAAAAAGAGAAAACATGTTTTTACATAGTGCATCACTCTAGCGCAGCATTTGGCAAGTTGGTAGGTTAATTAATGTGCACACCCCTTTGGTTTTAAGTCCGT
>PVKA01025761.1:0-32578 GCA_004027165.1 Ctenomys sociabilis
GAAGGAAATAAGGGAGGGAGGGAGAGGGAAAAGTGAGGAGGAGAGAGAGGGGAGGGAGAGGAGGAAGGAAGGACGGTGGGCAACAGACAAGCTGCAACAGGAAAACCTGCTACAACAAAGAACCTTAAAATGTTAAGGTCATGAAGCCGGCAAAAAGACCATATAAGTATGACTCCATTACATAAAATGCCCAGAACTGCCAGCTCCACAAATGAGAAAGTAGATGAGTAGTGGTCTGAGGCTACAGGAATGTAGGAGAACAGGAATGGGGCAGTGGCTGCTAATGGATGAGGTTTGGATGTTTGGACAACTATTGAAATGTACTAAAAACCATTCAATTATGCACTTTAAATGGGCTAATTTTATGGTATTGTGAAATGTATCTCCATAAAGTTGTAAAAATAATATTACGTCTTCTCTAGGCATAATTTTGGGAGTAATTTTCCCATTTATAATGATACTCATGAGGATGATTATGTTGACAATAATGGATTTGGTGATTGGAAAGAAGTAAGATATTAGAGGAATGGATACAAATGCAAAAGCATATATGGCAAGGTGAACTTACATGGTCTATTCTCTTTATATTATGTTGCTCTCCTGGTTTTGAGTTTACATACTGACTACGTGGTACTGCTATCCTCAGCAAACAAGTTAAATGTCACAGTTCTTAAAGGAGTTCAAAAAGAATTTTTGAAGTAGAAGCTTGGGGAAGAGGACCTGCAGGCAAAGGTGGTTCAAAGTTCATGTGACCTGAAATACAGGAGCAATCCTCAGGCTAAAATCAGCAAATAAGGTTATAACACCATCATCTTAAATTAGGATTGAAGCTGTCACTACAACTGAGTGATGTGTCTGCCCTTTAAAGTAACACATATATCATAAATTGTGAACTGAAAAAGTTAGGAACAGGGATCAAGAAAGCAGCAATGTGTCCCTTTGTGTAAAAGCTGTGTCTGCACTACAGAAAAGGCTGATTCCAGGCCTCGGACAGGAAAAACAGTGGATGAATCTGGGACATCCAAAACAAAGGAGATTATTAGGGTCTTATCAAAAAGAGTCAGAAGGCAGGTTGACGACTTTCTCACTAGCTAAAATGCAAAACAGAGCAAATCAAGGCAAAACAATCAATAAATCAAAACCACACTGATACACTAATCATATTTGAAAGACACCAGCAAGCAATTCATTTGTCTTTTTTTTTTTAAAATGTATTTGGTTGTTACAGGGTCTTACTACGCAGCTTGGCTTCACAGTGATCCTCATGTTTTCAGCCTCTCCAGTGCTGGGATTACAGGTGTGCGCCATAGTGCCCAGACTCTGTGGCGCCAGGGATCAAACCACATTCCCTGTGCTTGCCTAAGCTTACCTAAGCAACAGATTTAGTCTGCTGAGCTTTCGTGCTGGCCCCATTCATTCTTTTAAAAAGAGAAATGTTTTGAAAAGAGAAAGAACCAAGATGTTCTCATTTTTATATAAACAGTTCCTTACAATAACAAAATAATTAACAAGAGGAAGTTTCTCTGTATGCAAATGTGCTAGCCAGTAAGCTGAGAAAAATGATTACATTACAGTATTATTTTTTGCAGTCCCTAATGATCTAGACAATAAAAGCTTATGGAAGACAACAGCATCATGGAGAATCTTATTTGAATCTGATTGAAGCTTTTCACCTAAGTGCCAGTTTATAGAGAAAAATAAGAAGAACACACTAAGTGATACTACAGGAATGAAATCAGCAAGTGTGACTTCAAAGGACAAGGAACTTGGTTTCAAAATATCAGAGACAGACAAAGCTGCAGAAATGGAGAAAAGAAGGGAAGGAAAGGGAGAAAGGAACTTAGCTCAAACTAACTTTAAAAAGATGAGAATAGGCCAATCTGAGAATCTGAAATAAAAACACCAGTTGAATATTTATTGACATTTGGGGTCTGTGACTATGGTGTTGTGGTTAGATTTAAAAAATGCTAATATAAATAGAAATAGATAACTGAAATATTTAAAGGGAAAACAATATTGTCTTGTATTTGTCACAAAATATACAGGGTAGGCAGTGAGAGTGGGTGGAGATCAGAGGGAGAACAGATGGCCTGGAGCTGGTGACTGTGCAAGCTGTGTCCATGGAGGCCTAAGCTTGCTGCTCTGCTGCTTCATTAAATAACCACCTAAAATAGAAGAACCCTGCTTCTCCTCAGTGCCCTTGGGTTCTCAGTTCTTTCTTTCTTTCTTCCTTCCTTTCTTTCTTTCCCAAGCCCAGGCAGGTCCTACTGCTGCCTTGTAAGGCAGTTCTGACCCCAGTGCCTCTTCTTCATGGGTTTTCCTCTGAGACTGTCCTCTGTTCATTACTAATGTAACACACACAGAATGTCACATTTCTTTTCATTAAAATAATGGCAATGATGTTTTTCCTATTACCAAAGGGATCTTCACTGTGAAGTCACAAATGAAGAAAAGGAAAATTCTACTGATCTATGTGATCGAAATAGAATAGACCCATTGTAAGTATTTTCAGTTTTATTTCTGTGCAAATATATGTACATTTTAGTCATAGAAATGAGGCTGATATATATAGGCTCATGGAAAGGCTCCTGTTACACACATAGCCTAATGTCCACAAGCTCCTGGTATTGGAGAGTGCGATACAATTCAAGAACTGAAATCTGTATGTGTGAGGGCAGTGTCATCTACCACTGATTTCTCAACTATATGATCTCACCTCCAGGAGGAATGGCAAGCTCCTGACTGCTGCGGCCTCTCTCATGGCAGAGCAGCGGCAAGGACAGGAATCAGCAAGATTAAAAAGAGTAGGGTGTGTACTCTCAGAAGCCCAGTCTTCCTTCATTCCTCATAAGGAGGCTCTTGGGCTCAGGCCCAGCTAGAAATTTATAAAAGCTGGTCCTGGGTGGCCACTGATCAACCCTTGGGTATGTATTGTTTGGTACCGGAGAAGAAAAAAAATTCAGACTCATCCATTTTACATACCTGCTCCAAGCTGGAATCTCATTTAAATTTTTAATTTGTTATTTATTTATTGGTACAGGGTCTCTCATTAAGCAGCTCAGACTCATAGTGATCCTTCTGTCTCAGCCTCCCCAGTGCTGGAGTTACAAGAATGTGCCACCACACCTGGTTTTAGTGTGCCAGGGGGGTCTGAAGCTGGAACAGCATGTGGTACCGGGGTTCGAAACCGGGTCTTTGCATTTGCCAGGCAGGTGCTTAGACCTCCGAGCTCTCTCCCCAGCCCTGGAATCTCATCTTTTTACAGTTGCCACCTTTTTGCTGGACTACCCAATAAGTGCTTTGTTAAACTATTAAATCTCTTTGCTTTTTAAACCCTTTGCACATTTTGAAATTGAAACAGAACTTCTTTAAATCGTAAGTTTCAATAGTCAAGATTGCAATGTTTGGCTTATTGAAAATGCTGACACTTTTAAAATAGTTTACATCATTCTTTAAAATGGGTTGAATGGAATACGACATCTTGATTCCTTCCTTCCTGCTTTAGAAGCACGTGTATAAGTTATTCTTCCTCTATGGGAAATTTCACATCAGATAATCTTTTTTTTTAACTAGCACTTCCCTGAATACTAAGAATTTCATCCCAACTTGGCAGTTTCCCCTTACCTGTAGGGATATATTCATGGATCCTGAAATCTCAAATAGTACCAAAGCCAATTTTAACATTGTCTCATGCATTTTAAAATTTATGAATTGGTTATTTCTTGAATTTTCTAGGCTGCAGTTGACTATACATACATGTAACTGTGGAAAGTAGAACTGATGGGGTGGGGGTGCTGTATTATATATACTATATATCATTTTAGAATATTTTTATTTGTTACTCTATCATATGCCTTAGCATAAGTAAATATACAAATGTAAACTTAATTTGAAAATTTCTGAAGACAAAAAGAATTAAAACATCTAAGAATTTCTTCTGAGTTTAATTATCATTATTATTAGTGTTGGCACAAAATTGACAAAGTAACAAAATATTCCAAAACTGGACAAAATATTAAAAATAAAACTAACCCCTTAGTGGCAATGTGTCTCCCTAATGTGGATGAACATGGCTTCTGAGCCCCCCAGATTAGTTGATATGTCCCCAGCAGACAGCTATCACTGCTAGACTGCAAGGGGCTTACGGGACAGCAGTAAGTGGCTCCAAGTGGATGGCCTCAAAGTTCACACTGCTGGAGACAATGCTACACAGTGGACTGGGGTGGGTGCGGAGACTTTCTTCAATAACAGGGAAGAAAGGGCATTAGGGAGGCGGAAGCAGGTTTTAGAAGGCAGATGAGATTGAGGACAGAATGGAAAATATAGGAAAGAATTTAGGTACAGAAGGATATATCCATTCCAGTTTAAAAATTACAGGACTAGGATGCAAATGAGGTGAAGTCATGAAGAACGCCGAGGTTTCTAGGTTGGGCACCTGCGCTAAAGATTATATAATTAATAGATACTAAAAGGAATGCAGGACCTTCCATTGAAGGGGAGACTCACTGTCTCACTCATGCTTCTTTCTATGGCATTCAACCCAGATTAGCTGGATAAGTCTTCCACTGAATTAGACCTCCCTAACTCTAAGCTTAATAATAAGATGCCAGCTCTAACCAGAATTTAAAGTTTGTTTTATGGTAAATTTGCAGATGGTACACAACTGACTCATGATCATAAAGAATTATGTAAATTCTGATTAGTCAAGATTAAAACTGAGATGTTTGAATTAAAGTTTTATAATTGAGAAAGTTAATTATTCCATGTGTCACTAGGTACTTACATGTTAAAAAACAATAGATTAAAGCAACATTTTATCCAAGATTAATTTTTTTAATATACAAAAATATCTTTTAGCTTATATAACAATGTTAGGCACACAAACTATGATGCTGACATCTGTTTCAATTGGAAAGTCACTTAAAATTGCTGTAAAAAATGGAGAATTCTGAAATAATTTTTGTCATGGTATTCAGTACAAATAAAACCACTCAAAATTTTCATGCTTTTTATTCAGCATACTCTTCTTTATAATAATGGAATACTAAAATTATTTTAAATTATTCAATCAACTTCCACTAAAGGGAAATTATTTAAATGTAATTCTTCACTTAAAACCTAGCTTCCTATGTGAAAAACCATACTAAAGTGTTTAATACTGTGGCCTTAAATTACTTTAAGTATTAAGTAAATAACAGAAAACCTACACATCCATAATATGTGTGTTATCTACTATTTATTATACATATGGTTATTTCTGAAGGGCAGATCTGACAATTGCAATCTTTCATAATCACACAGGAAAGCACTTGAGCAAAATATTTCTCTCATGCAAGATTAACATATAACTGTACATTTTTTAAAAAGAGCCTACACCCAGTGCCTTGAGGTGAAATATGCTAAAATGAGCATTTGGCATTATTTTTAGGCCTGCTACGAAGTTGAGCCTGCAGTCTTTTCTAGACCTATGAACGCACGCAGAACAACTTCCCATAGCATCACTATTCACCCTCTGAGGCACAGCTCTCGTCGTCACAGGGCCGAGTGCTGGTGAAACATTTATCTAGATGAAAGACCTCAAGCAGTTAACCTGCTCAGTGGAGGCGATGCAACCAGGCAACAGGATAATGACCTCCGTCCAAATGTGGAAGGTGCATCAGTTTAATACCCTGACAGCTTGACAAAAGAGGAGGCAGCTCAGCAGGAAAACATTAGCAGTGATAACACAGGGTACTGTATAAGAAAAGAATGAATTATAAGCACGATGCTATTTGGGCTGTGTAGGGATATTTTTCCCCTTCAACCAACTTTATATTTAGGATAGTGGTCAGGCCTAAAGCCTCCTTCCATTCTTTTCTACCTGCAGAACACCCGGATAAAAGTGAAGAAGGCAGTGTGGATTAAATTGACAGCTTAAGCACAAATTGAGTTGCTTCACACCATTCCTGCAGGCAGGCTACTTACTGTTTCAGGGGAGAAAAGTATGGGCACTGGCCAACTGGCTTCACCCACAGAAGAAAGACTGGTCACTCAGATAAATATGGACGAGACCAGGCTTACCATGTATATTATTTTGTTTTATTTTTAAAATGAGAAGGTTCTTGGCACCCTTTGGTGGTGCTTCAGACCTTTAGCTATAATATATCCTGATTGCAAATTCAGTTTAAAAAACAATTTAATTTTAAAGCAGTATCATGACCAGGCTTGTATGTTTATCCAGGGATTTTTCCTTTGCGACAGGGTTTCAGCCTGTGAGGTTTTCTCTACACATGGCAGGCAGCTGTCAGAACCAGTGTGAGGGGTGAAAGGGCAGCCCGGCTGCTCTGTTAAATCACGGGGTTCCATCAACATCTCAGAATTCCTGCTGAGTGGGAGCTGGGAGACCACAGATTAGAGTACACTGGAGTGTGTATATTAGGTCACTCAGTGTCTATCAAAGCAATATCATGCCGGTAAGCTGTACAATAGATTTCACTGTGTTCTGTTCAAAGAAAGTGTAAGGAAAAGTGGACATGTGTGTAGCAGACAGGGCTGAACTCTGAATTCTTCCTGTCTTTAAACTGGACGGGTTTACCATCCTCAAGATAAATGAAAAATAGGGGAATGATAAATAGCGGTGGAAAATACGCAAGGTTTTATTCAGCATTGGCAATGATCGGGCAGCAGATGCATGAAGCAGGTAGAGCCCATGCCCAGCACACAGGAGCAGAGGAGGCCCAGTCACAGCACTGGTCTTGGGACATGCGTCTGTTTTATAAACCTCGAAGGTCATGTCACCTGTTTTAGTGAACTTGATCCTTGTTTAGAAATTAGAAATAACATCTGTCTTTTCTACCTTTCAAAGTGAGTAAATAAATGAATTCCTTAAAGAGAAGGAACTTTAAGAAGGTTAAATCACATGCAGCATGATGGTATAATGGGTGTAATACATGATCTTTATGAAGTACTAAGAAATAAAATGAAGCTTGTTTTAATAGATACTGACTTACATATAAAAGGAAGTATCTGTTCCATCAGTACTTTGCGACAGGGTTTCAGCCTGTGAGGTTGAAATGAATTACTATGTAATTTGTTTATAACAAAGCTAATTCATGATCCTCAAGGTATAATATAATCTTTTCTAACACAGTATATGTGGTGGACAGCAGCATGGCTGACAAGCAAAGGGAAATTTTAGAAAGTTTTAAAATGCTATTCTACATTTTAATTTCTTAATATGACTTCCATAAGGAACTCCTTGACTGCTAAGTGTACTTGTGTTCTGAGTTCATATTACTAATAACAGTGAACACTAACATTATGAGTACTGAGTTCCAAGCACTATTCTAGTCACTTTATAGAAGATAATTTAATTCACATGATCATATACAAAGTTGCTCAAAAAAAAAAAAAGTTGTTCTAGCTATCAGCTTTTGGGTTAGAACAACATCTTATAAAAAATGTAAGAATCTGTATTACAATCTCATTTTGGGTAAAATATGAATAAGCTTCCACAAAATAATTCTGTATTATACTCTATGAGGACACACTATTACTTCCTCATTTTTTTAAGATGGGAACATTATGTCCCTAAAGATTAAATAAATGATCTGTGCAGCAGTCAAGTGGCAGACTTAAGATTCTACCTAGGAAGTCTAGCTCCTACCACAATGGATGATTTCTTTTCATGGCGGAATGGGGGGCCAAAGCTCCTTACTATCTGCAGACAATATTATGTTAACCCCTTGGCTGATTTGGGATCCAAACCTGAGATACCAGGTTGAGATCTAATTAGTAATCCAAAGAATAACTCAAACAAATAACATAGTATTGAAACTAAATTCACACTGGCACCACTGCCTTATCTACAGGAAATCGATCAGCTTTGAAGTCATTTTCCTGTGAGTGCAGCGGTGGCTGCCATATCTTTGTCCATAAGCTCAGTGAGGGGTCAGCAAAGGTTCCCTAGAAGCTCAAGTCTACACCCACCTGGATAACTGCAATGTGAACTGCACCACTCACAGTTGCCCGCTAGAATGTGGAAAAGACACTGTTTAAGAAGGCAAATGTGGGAGCCTTTATTTCTTTTCAATTTTTTTGATTTTATTGAGAAACAAATAGTAATAAGACAGTTTCAAAACCAATTAGTAGGACAGTTGCTATAATTAATACATTGCATATTGTTGTCTTCCTAGTGGTTATTAATAGTACAAGATGCAGACATGATATCCTGTCCAAACACTATTAGTAAAAATCTTTCTTCTCATTGAATTAAGAGAAATTAGCTGTGTGTATCTGGCCTCTTTTGTATATACAGATAAAAAATGGTCCTTCATTTGTATCCCCCTTTTTTTTGTTTAGTTTTGTTAGAGATGGGTATTTCATTGCTATTTAAATATTTTACGTGTGTGAATTCAGCAAAATAATCCAATCTAGTCCAGTAGTCCATAATAGTAGTAGGTTATCTGTAGGACTGGCAATGTCAGAGGTTGCTGACTTGAGCCTTTTACAGCTTAGCATGTTAATATGGTTTTACTTTTTAAACCTCATTTTTATATTTTTCTGCTGGATGATTAAGACTATTATAAAGCAAGACCGAAATAACAAGAAATGTAACTTTTGTATCTGACAAGGTGAGTCAAATTCCCTCAGAATTTACCCTGAAATCCTGTACCAGTTTGTAGATCTTTTGTCAGTATCAGCTATGTGGATGAGTCACGGCCATTATTTGACCAATTTGCTCTCTGTGAAAGCCTGAGAGAAAGTTTTCTCCCCATGTGACTCTTCTTAGGCACACTCTACATCATAGATCACTTTCCTCTGTGGAAAGAGATTTTCCATAATCTCTTTGATCAGTGGATTTGGGACACAACTGAGTTACATGATGTTACAGTACAGGTTCTCCTATATCCTGAGTCCTCACTGACCTTGAATGGCCAGGGCCAAAATGTTGGCTGTCCTTGCAGCCCTTCTTGTTCTCTAATTTTTGGCCTGCAAACTTAAGTTGTTAACCCTCCAGAAGAGAAGGTTAATGATATTATTACCCTATAACACAGGCAGTTGAGCTTAACTTCGCTAATTGTCTGAATATCAAACATCCTAGACATAACATGGAACAGGTATTTTCCATCAAGTATTGATATGTTAAACTTTAAATCCATACAGAATGTGAAGAAAAAAATTAAAAACATATTTAAAAGAATAGGAATAAATAATTACATATTCTTACACAGAAATTTAGAAATCTAACCATATACAGCACTGTAGCAGGACAGTCCTATGGCCTTTTTTTTTCTTGTCTCTGGTTTTCATTTATTAACCTTTTTTTTTTTTAAAAAACAAACATTTACTTGAGAGATGGTATAGCAGTAATTGGTATGATATGATAAGGTGTATGTATTTAGAAAACCAGAATGACAGGTCTTCCTATTTCTTTTCAAATTAGAAATGTTTTTCATTGGTATTTGAGAATAAATCATTGTAAAAATCTGTAAGACAAGAAAAGCTTTCTTAGATTGAATTCCAATTTGTGCATGTTATTGGGTGACAAGAGGGAGTATGAAATACAGACAGAGCTGCATGTAGCAGCTGTGTAGCATTCCCTTCAATACATTCAGAGACTGTCTTTGTATCCAGTGACCTTTCAGGGATGACATAAGACGAAAAAATCAGAAGACACAGTACAATTTGTCTATACCAAAGACCCAGTGATAATTCTCATCTCAGTCTCATCTGTTTTAGTTCTTAAAATTTAGCTTAGGTGAGCAAGAACTGAATATCTCCTGCTGGATAATATTACCAAGTGAAGAGTGGCCGGGGTGCTCCTTCCCAGCCCCTGTGGGTGGTAGATTATGGGTGACTGATCTCTTAATGAGCTCCAGCAGCAGGCCAGGGGCAGAAACTGCCCAACTCTCTAAATTTTAATAGTGATCAATTCAGATATAGATTGAGTTGTGTTCTAGGGACTGGTCAGAGGACCACTGTATAAATTCTATGAGTAACAAAACCTGAAATTCAGATGCATTTACAAAAATATTCATACATACTTGGACCTTATGAATAAAAGACAAATATGTCAAATTACTTGTGTGATAACCAGCTCCAACAATCTGCTTCTGGGCTGGGGGAGTATCTTAAGAGAAATATAATGCTCTGCATTATGAATCTATGGTACGTTTAAATTTTTTTTCTTACAATTTTAATTGGATAAAAATGGCAAATTTATTTAAAAATTTTATCATTAATGTTATTATTTTTTTAATCTTTTATTTATTTGGTTCAGGGTCTTGCTATGCAGCTCAGACTTGAAGTGATTCTCCTGTATCGGCCTCCCCAGTGCTGAGATTCAGGTGTGCATCACCTGAATAAATTAAAGCAATTGTATAAATAGCACACTAAACCAGTATGAGGTGATACCTCATTATGATTTTAATGTTCACTTCCCTACTAATTAGTGAGCTTTTATTCCCCATGGAAAGAAGTTGCTGCCCATTTGTATGCCTTTAAAAAAAAGTTTGTTCTGGTCCTTTTAAATTTGGATTGTTTCCTTGCTATCGAATAACTGGAGTTCCTTATGTATTCTGAATATTAAACCATGTCAGATGTGTGGTTTGCAAATATTTTCTTCCATGCTGTGGATTGTCTTTTGACTTTGTGGTTTCCTTTGTTCTACATAATCTTTTAAATATACTGCACTTCCATTTGTCTACTTTTACTTTTGTGGCCTCTACTTTCAGGGTGATATGCAGAAAATCATTGCATGAACCAATGTTGTAGTTTATCCCTATATTTTCCTCTAGTAGTAGCATACTTTCAGATCTTATATTTCAATTAAAGTTTTTAGCCCATTTTATTATAGGGTATGATGACCAAAAAGATTCTATTTTCATTCTTTACCTGCAGATACCTTCTGTTTTCCTATGAGGACACTTTTAACTTCTTTTGCTTGCTTAATTCTATTACAGGTTAAATACACGTTCTAATCTTGCAAAAATAAGAACAATCTTACTCCCTCCTGAAAAACAATTTCATTTCATGGATTTTTGCATCAGCAAAAGGCTGTTGCACTGCTTTTAAAAAATTAATTAAAAAGCACCTCAAGTTTATCCTCTTCCAAGGCCATCCAATTTATTTATAACTTCTATTAATTCTGAAGCCAGTTGCCCCTCAATGGTGTATTCATGTTCAATTAGGTCAGGTCCACTGGGATGACATTTGGTCTTTCAGAGAAGACACACAGAGCCTGTAAGGATAGCAGGCTCAGGCTACCAAACACACTTCCCCTCTTAAAGTCTGACTACATGAATTTGTTAGGATGTATAAAAAATGCAGAAATCCAGATATGCGTTTCATAAATCTCTCCATGAGACTTTCTACTCATAAGGCTGTCAGTATTTCTCTAGCATTGCTGAACAGGCATTGAGCAAACAGTCCATTTGTAAGAGTTACTTTTCTAGAGGTTGGTGCAGGCAACAGTAATGGACACCCACAAATATTAGAGCTGAAAACTGCCCTCTCTATACTACGTTAGTTTGCTCAAAAAGTATTTACCTATTGGCCATATCTGCACATCATTAATTCTTAAGTATGCTGCAAACAAAACTTAGTACAGCAAAGAGTAAAGCAATATAAAAATCACTCGTGTTTATATTCATCAAGAATACTATGAAAGACAAGCTTTAACCATGATGACAGACATGCCTTCATACATAAAAACAATGCAAAGGTATTTAACATTCAAAATATTCAAATGTAGGTTAACACTCTTACTTCACTTTCAGAACATTCATGCATGGGTTAGTTGGAAAAAGAACTACCTAAGTCAGCTCCAGCTGATGTGTCAATATTAAAAGCATGCAGATGTCCACTTTCTAGTATTCTTTGATTTTACTCTATGGGATGTGATGAGCATTAGACCCTTTGAAACTATCAATAGCCACCATTGACTGGTGACTCAACACACAACAGTGGAGTTGAAAACCTTCCTAGAAACCCTAACTCTACCTTTATTTCACAGAAAGCTGAACAGAGGACTCACAGAGACTAAGTAACAGTGTTCAAGGTCATATCTAGCTGGTAATACAATCAGTCTCAATTCTGTCTCTGGACTCTTAGTAAGGAGCTCATTCATTCTATCACCCTAAGTGTGATGAAAGACAGATAAATAACACCATTTTCTTACAGTTTCTGTGTCAACACATGATTATTAGATGTGTACTATTGATTGAGAGTTGCCAGAGGGTGGAAGAAATGCGCAGCCACCTAAATGTTGCAGGCCTGGAAGTAATCAAAAGGAAGCTGAATGCTGGTTGCAGCTGTGCAAAATGCTTGTACCATAACTGTGGCTGGTCGCAATGTATTGTTGGAGCTGAGTTTTTGTTGTGGCTGTGTGAACCAAGCTGCATAGGGAACACTGAAGAGCGATCACAAAATACCTTTCTTTTCCTACTGTCCCTCAAGCAGCAGGGATCAAATAACTGTTTCTCAGCTGTCTGTCTTTTAAACAAAAATATCTCCTTCACTCTACATGTATCGGTGGCAAGTTGGTGTCTGCTTACTTGTCTCTGTTCTGTTCTCTTTTTTAGACCCCAACCATGGATCAACAGGGGATACTGGGACTAGAAAGGGCCTGACATGTTGTTTTACAAATTTATCTTGGATTCCTTCAGTATGTCACAGTTTGTGTTCAATAAAGGAAGGAAGTGTGGAACAGGCAGGCAGAAATGGTCACAACTGGATACTGGGCATGTGGAATCACTGCTGCCAACCCTGATGTTTCAAGGAATTCCTACTCTTTTGAGGTGATGATGTCCATTTGCACTTTAGGCCAGTTGACCTTATGCCAGCAATATAATCATAGTGCATTTTAATCATCTGTAACATAGTCAAATCTTTCTATGTTTGCCTAGGAAATTGCATCCACTTTTTTTTTCTTTTTTCTTTTTTTGTATTTTAGGGAAGGGTCTACAGGGTGTTCAGGGTCTCACTACTAGATCAGACTCATAGAGATCCACCTGTTTACAGCCTCCTAACAGATGGGATTACAGGCTTGTGCCATCATATCCAGACTCAATTGCCCTCTCAGCATGCCCCCGGGGGCGGGGCTGGCACAGAGGCCTGGGAATCGAACCCCTGACTCCTTTGCCTGATTGCAGGGGCTTTAGTCCAATGAGCTATTTGGCCAGCCCTCCACCCAACCACCTTCTAATGGCCAATGTTTTCCAATTCCTTTACCCTAAGTCCCCATCTGGATATTTGTTAGCTGGACATGTTTTTAAATCTTACTCCTCTCTGATAGGATCATGAATTAGATGATGATGATGATAATAGCAGTTGCCTCTTAAGCTTGTTTTAAGGAGTTAATGATTAACATATACATTACTCATGTAATGTCATGTAATAAAAGGAATTAATGACTTATATAGAGCTTGGCATGCATGTCCTACACAGTTCTTATTGTTATGATTACTTTTTCTACTCTATATAGTTAGGATTTCCTCTTAGTTTTGGATCTCATCTGAATGTGATCATTCTCACATCAGGGAAGAAATAGTTAAAGTTAATGAACATCATATGGCCATATCATAATTTATTCAATTATTTTTCTATTATTGGATATGGTGTGTTTTCAAGTGTTATGCTATATAAATAATATATACTGTCTGCCACTTCCAGCAATCTATCTTGATAGCTTCTTCATGATGTAGATGCTTTTAAGTATTATTAGTATATTCTTCTTCTTCTTATTATTATTAGGCTTTTGAGGCTGGCTTGAACTCACTTTGTAGCCTCAAACTCAGGCATGATCCTCATGCTTCAGCATTCTGAGTGCTGGGATTACAGAGTGCTAGTACACCTGGCCTAACATCATCATTTCTACAGGAGGAAAATTAAGACTTAGATAATACAAATACAATGTAATCATACAAGTAGTACTGTACGTTTTACATGCAATACTCAAGTCCATACTTTTGTACCTAAAAGCCTTAATGCTCTACTCATCCAATGTAATTGTGCACCTAAAATTGCAAATTCCATTCTAAAATTTTTTTCCCTATGGATCAACTCATTCCTCAGTAATTCAGGATACTATCAGAAGGCAACAGAAGGGGAGAGACTGTGGAGTCCTTGATCAAAGGATAAAGCTTTGGTAGCAGGAAAACAAATTCAGAGATCTACTGCACAGCAAGGTGACTATAGTCAATAATAATGTATTTTCAAAATAACTAAATCCCAAACATATCTAGCTTGACTTAAATCACACTACTGCACACATGTATCAAATCATTACAGCACAACTGACAAATGTGTATAATTATACTGTATCAATTAGAAATGATTTTAATACAATAATTCAGAAGAACTGTAGTGATATTTTCTTTTGGACTCAAACTCAGTTTAAGATCCCTGACCCTTTTCCAGGAATATTTCCTTTGCAATATCTCCAACAGCTTCATCAAAGTACACTGGCTTCTAAGGAACTTGGGCACTTGAACCAATTCACCCCAGATTGCCTGGGCCAGTAAGTCAGGTGGACATGAGGAGCAATTCTGAAGGCCCAAGAGGATAAAACAACTACATTCCAGCAAGATCTTTCTTGCTGCTTTCATTTATACCTGTCAGTACAACACTTTATTAAAATCTGGCTAAATGTTTTGCTGGTCAGGGTGAAGTTGCTGCCATTATTTTTGGAAGTAGTGGGAATGAGACACAGGTGCTATTTTAGGGACATACTGATAAGTCTGCTTTTTGCAGACAGGGTCGATAACTGACGAAGCACTATGTAAGTACAGGAAACACAATTCATTCTGCTGCACACTTAGGGACTGTTATGGTTGGGACCTAAAATATCTCTCTGAAATTGCGTGTGTTAAGAGGTGGAGACTTCCTAAGGTCACTGGATCATAGGGGCAATATATTCACCACCAGATGGGCCTACCCAGTCCTCGGGCTTGGTGGGAGGCGGTCATTTCACTGTGACCTGCAAAGATGGATTCTTGTCGCCTGCTCCTGTTCTCTTGCTGCATCTTGGCTGCAAGGGGATGAGCAGCTGCCCTCTGCCAGGCTTTCCCACCATGAATCTTCCTTGGAGCCCACCTACTTTGGAATGAGCCCACTGGAGACATGGAGCCAAATACACTTGTCCTGCTTTTCATGGTAGGATTCAAATATTTCATCTCAGAGATGGGGCAGTGACTAGTACAGAAGACACAATAGTTCCCAGAGAAAGGAGTCTGGGATGGCACCTGCAGCATCACCTGCCTAGGCAGAGGCTATCCTCTGATTACCTGTCCCCTCCACAGAATGACCTACAGCTATAATAATAATGACTAAAGCTCAGTATCATGTACTACATCCCTGGCAGAACTTGAAGTACTTTATATGGATTGATTTAGCCCTCACAACAATGCTGTGAGTTGGATGCACTTCTTACCACTTTTTCCACTTTATAAATGAAGACTCTAAAGTATAGAAAGGGTAAGCAACTTCTGCATCATGCACAGTAATTGGAAATACTGGTATCTGTGCCAGCAGTCTGGTCCTTGGCCCTGGTCTATCCTCAGTGCCTGAGGCCTGGAGCACTTTGGTCCCTGGCTCCCTACCCAAGCTGTCTAGCCCATGGCCACTTTCTGCCCCTCATGTCCACTGTATGCCCATGCAGCACCTTCATTGGCTGCTCCGCAAGCTTGGGTTCCTAGTTAAAATGTCTCCTACTTCTCTTTGTCCTTCTCTTTCAAGAAGGCCCCTCTACCTGTGCCATGAAGCCTTCTGTGAGTAAAAGAAACCTAGACCCTGCACCAGGACCAGAAAACAAGAAATCACTTCTTTTCAGCACAAAGTTTCAGTGGCTTCCATGAATATCACAAGAAGATGCGTTTCATTTAAAAATGAAGGCATTCTTATTAATACATATAATGTATTTCAGAGAAACAGATATTCTGGGATGAGGAGATAGCTCATTGATCTAGACACTTGCCTGGAAAGCACAGGGACCCAGGCTCAATCCCTGGTACCACATGCTGTGCCTGCTCCAAACCCCAGATGCACTGTGCCAACCCCAAGACCTGGAGTGGTGGCACATACCTGTAATCCCAGCACTGGGGAAGCTGAAACAGGAGGATCACTATGAGTTGGAGCTGTGTAGTGAGACCTTGTACCAAATAAATACATAAATGATTTTTAAAAAATTAGAGAAATAGATGCTTAAAGAGATTGCTGCTTCCCTCTTGTCTTGTACACAAGAGGCAAGAAAGAAAAATGTGTTGAATGACAGAATGAGTGAGTGAGGTCAGGGTGGATTGTGTGGGATTGGGACAAATCTTTTTGAAAACTTTAGGATGTTTTTCTTGGGTTCCTTCTAGAAGAAGCTCTTCTGAAAGGAGACTAGCACTGCTGGAATTGATGTAATCTAATGTTCCGCAAGGCACAGGGTCCTCTGAGGAGAATTTTCCAGTCAGCCTGTCCAGGTTAGGCTACTGGCCTGCCAAAGAAGGCACTGACTGTTCTCTTTGCCTCTGTTTCATGGCATTAAAAAAAAAAGCATTTGAGATATTAAGAGAAAAGCTAATCTCTCAAGCTTAGAAAAGAAAGAATAGTTAATATGCTTTTGCAACTTCTACGGAGATTGATTACTTCACTGTTATCTAAAATGTAATTTAATTGCATGCTGACATGAACTGTTATAGAAACTATTGACTCACAAATTGAGAAGAAAACTAGGATTAATATTTTATTTATTGTGTTGTAAATGCTAAGAAGAATTTGGGAGAACCTATAGCTTTTTGTATTTTACTCAGTAGCATTTTATTTTGGAATCATATTTTAGATGTTGAAAATTTCATTTTTGAAACATTGATTTTATTTACTACATAGAAACTGCCTCAAGTTGCTGTATAACAGAATGGGCTTGGAGCCTTTGTAGTCCTTTTTGGGGCCAGCCTGTGGTGGAGAGAGCTCCACAGCTGTTATTTAAAATCAAAATGTAATGGTGCATCTCACATTGTTCTTGTATTATAGAAATACGTGCTGCTCTGTGCACTTTGCATTTCTGGAACTTTAAACATTTAAGAGTCTTTCCGGGCTGTACTGTAAATTACATAGAGGATGTCCCCATTTCTAAAAAAGGGTTTCAGTCTTCTGGGTGTACAGCCCACTTTGTCTAAGAACCCTATCCTCCAGCCAGAACTACCCTTTGCCCTCTTTTCACTGCACCAGAAGCCCCTGAAGGAATCCCCGCAATCTTCTCACAGTTCCCTCACCCTCTGGACCCATCCAGACCCCAATCAAAGTTTCCCTCACCCTGAGCTTCCCAAGCCAGAAGCAATGCTCCCCATTTTGAAGGTGACACAATGCCCATTGCTCCTTACACCTTTTCTCTCCTGACTCATTCCTCCTGGTTTATGTAATCTCCACATCACCCTCTCTATTGAGCTGTGAGCTTCCAGAAGCCAGCAAAATAGAAAATAGTTTTTATTTTTAGTCTTGTATACGTGGTTGTTTCTCTCAACTGCATGAAAAGTGAACTGTGTTAGAGACACACTGCATTTATGATAGACTTATAAAACAAGAACAGTAACATTATTCTGTGGTGATACTTTGGATCTCACAGAAGACAAAGTATCACCATAGAATAATGTCATCTGTGAGATCCAAAGTATGTATGTATGTATGTATGTATCTATCCATCTGATCTATCTATCCTATTCTATCTATCTATCTATCTATCTATCTATCTATCTATCTATCTATCTATCTATCTATCATCTATCTATCCATTCTATCTATCTATCTATCTATCTATCTATCTATCTATCTATCTATCTATCATCTATCTATCTATCTATCTATCTATCTATCTATCTATCTATCTATCATCTGTCTATCTATCCATCCTATCTATCTATCCATCCAATCTATGTTTCAACCTACCTACCTATGTATCCACTTATCTAAGTATTCATCTGCTCATGTTCTGGTGCAGAGTGATTATGTTCATCACTGGAACTGATACATGTACATAACTATAAAAAAGTACATGAGAAAAGGAAATAGTATGGAGTATAATAAAAGGAGTCTGGGGCCTTTTATTATACTCCATACTAGAGTGCACAAGACTTTATGAACTTCCAGTAACTGTCTAGAAGTGTTGGTAATTAGCTATAGCTTAGATTTTTAAAAATGTATTTATTTATTTATTTGGTTTTTGAGACAGGATCTTGCTCTGTAGTTCACCCAAGGTTGGCCTGGATCCTCTGGGCTTGGCCTCCTGAGTGCTGGGATTATAAGCATCACCATACCTAGGAACAGTTTAGATTTTACATGTCTTTTCCACATTTCTGAGTGTTTGTGGTTCTTGCGATGTTAGATATATTTCCTTCACTGTAATCTTTTTCACAACGGAGGAAGTAGGCAGAAAGGGGTTAGCATCCCCACCAACAGCCATGACACTGCTGGACAGGAGTGGTCAGAAGTGCTCAGTTCTATTCCTTCTCTCAGCAAAACCGTCTCTGTAATTGTTTTCAGTTAGAAAACACAATATTCCAAAGTCATTATGTATATCAAGCCAGCATTTTCTCTGTTTTTAGTTAAAGGAAATAAAAGGATGCCAGAAAATATTTGCCCCAACAGGGCTGTTTTTTATTAAAAGGACATTTTTAGAGCCTCATTATTGAAATATCAACTCTGTATTGTTCTATTACCATGAAGCACAAAATTGAAATGTTTTTGCTCCTATTAGCAGCATATCATATTTGTTGGTTATTAAATAAAGTGTTCACAGATATTAAGTTTTCTTTCCTGAGAAAGCTACATCATAATACAATACAATTCCCACTCTCTTTTGAAGCCCTTAAGTTCAATACACCAGTTTTTCGGTGACCTGGCTACATCTAAGGTGGAGAAAGATATCAGCTCTTTCCCTATCAAACTTTTATCTTTGTCATGGGCCATGCACTCAGACACTGGCTCTGAAATGGCCTGCACAGCCTTTTTTTCTATAGCAATTTTCAATATATTGTAATATATCTTAAAAAAGACACTTTACTTGCAGGAAAAATTTCCTGAAAGCTAGAGAAGGTTTCACATGCCACTATTATGTAAATTATAATCAGTTCACATTTCCAATATAACGAATCTGAAGAGTGACGGCTTAGCTGGATATCCACATATTCTAGGGTTAGCAAGAAGATGTCCTGAGAAAGAGTGAGTTTCTTGGGAGTTCTGGAGCTGGCCATGGCTTTGAAGAAATACTGTATCACAGAGGATAAGTGCCAGACCAGATGCTTTTGGGGCTGTAGAAAACCAAGGGTATTTAATCAAAAGTACTCATTATAAAGAGGGGTTCCGTCCTGGAGATCAGGGAAAGTAGCTCTACACAAACTCATTGTTCAGGATGCACCAGGCACACACATTCAATGTTGCCTACTTTACCATCTTACAAGGTTGGCATATGAAAGTGTTGGGACATCTTTCATGTATCAAGAGAAACTAGACTGGGGCTGGGGAGATGGCTCAGGAGAATAAATGCTTCACTGGCAAGCGCAAGGGCCTAAGTTCAATCCCTGGTTCCTCAAAAAAAAAAGGAGAAACCAATCCAAGGGCTTTGTAAGTATGACTTCAGTCACACTCACCACAAGTTTAGGGAATAGGAGCATGATTAGTATTGCTGTCTAGGTATAGAAATTAGGGGCTAGGTTTCCAAGGCTACAGAGTTAATAACTGTTAGAGCTGGTGTTCAAAGCCACACTGTTGGTTTGGGAACCAGAAGCCCTAATAACCAGGACACAATGCCTCACTGCCTCTTGGTAATACGAGGCTCTTGATGCCCTTCCTTTCTCATTAATCACCAACAACAGTTTTGTTAGGTCAGCACTACCAAAAGTACTTGCCCTGGCCACCCAGGAGAAGTAATGTTTCTGGTTTTGAATCTACAAGTATAGGACTGAGAATGCCCGCAGGTACAGATCGGGTCTCTGGAGAACAAGCCAAAGTGAATACCACAGATGAAAAGTGACCATGGCTAGGACTCTAGTGCTTGGCAGAGTCCCAGGGGACATAAAATTATTTTACCTAAAATTTCCTTCAATACTTAGGAACATTGCTCCTTCTCACAGAGAAGAAAATATGAATTGAATGATTCAGTAACTTCTTCTTTGAGCCTTATCCTTTCTCCTACTCTGGACCCAAATTCAAAACTCTCCTTCCACATGTTTCCTTGTATGAACTGTTTTGAGCCTTTAAGGTACCTAAGTCACAATGGCGGAAATGAGTTACTAGACATGAGGAATACCCAGAATTTGGAAATGAGAGCTGCTTACATAAAGTATAGGCTGGGTCATCCAAATGAAGAAGAACCCAATAATGGCATTTCAAAGCAGTACTACTTTCAATGCTATTTCCATGACATTTAGTTGTGGTATCGTGTCTTCATGGATCTGGTCAGTGCAAGATAAATGGTTTCTAATGCACACAGTATGATAAGTCTTGTCTGAAAAGACGTGGCTCCTCACAGATGCCCCCACAGGCCACAAAAAGTGCAGGAAGCAAAAATTAATCCTTCTATCATTAAAAATATATGAATAAATAAATGATGGCAATGATTTCCTTTTCCCCACTGGATTCATGGATGGCTTGGGGAGTATGAAATGCTTCTACTCTGTGGCTGATTTTCAGTTCAGATAACTCATGTTTATTCATTTCCTTTCAGTCATGATGAGCCATATTGAGAGCAGCTGTAGGCAGGAGGGGAAGAAAGGGTCTCCTTACTCCCTCCCTCAAATAGTTGTCAAGCAGCCATTACAAAGAACCCATCTGGGCTCGGTGCTATGCTGGGCACCCAAGAAATAATAAAAAACAGAAGGAAAAAAAACAGTTTAAGCTTAAATTGAATCCAACAGATTTAAAAATCACCAGACTGCATGTTACAGGGAAAAAAAAAATCAACTGAGAATGATTTAATACAAAGTCATCCAGAGCAGGCATATGGGGAAATTACACTATAAATTCAGAACCAAACACAACCAACTGATCTCCAGAGGTGCTGGGAAATGCTAGTAGTAGGCAACCGTAATGAGAGGCCTGGAGACCAGTCCCAACAAGGGTGACAGAGAAAGCTAGGTGATACATGAGTGCTGAGAAGTGAGGCCTTCTAACGTAATAAGCACAGTGAGATGATGAGAATGTAAGTTGTACAAGAGAATGAGGTAAGAAATGATTTACATTTTATATCCCCATTTACCTAGCAAATGAACTGGAGATCAAAACTCCATTTTATTTTAAGTTTTGGATGAATGACAGATATTTTTTGGATTAAGCTTGATCTGAGCTAGGGAGTAAATGCTTTTAACATTTTATTTAAAATGATTTCATCTGTTTTAATACATAAACCCAACAGAAATCTTGTTTATAGATCACTCTACTATATTTCAATGACACAAAAGTGGCTTCAGTTTCAAAGGGGAGATTTGGCAAGTGGCTATTGCATAAAATATTGCAGTCTTGTTTATTTTACAGCATTTTTGTTCATGCCTTTTTAATGGTTATATGAACCAAATGCTTAGACAACTGTGCCGAGGATAATGAGTGAGAAACAAAGATCTGCTACAGGAGAGTTGTAGGACCAGCTGCTCCCTAAGTCTTTTTAAAATGTAACTTACTGAGTTAAAAAAAAAAAAAAAGATTTCTAAGTTGTTTTGAAGACAACCAAGGAAACAGAGACCTAAACTAACAAAGTTTATGAAGCTAGGAGAAAAATCAACAAAAGATCCATCATTGAAAATACCAGGAAAACGTAATCTCTATTAGTCAAAATTACCCATGTTTTTTATTTCTTATTCCCTCTAAATCCTCTGCCCTGTGGCACTGTTGCTCTACTGGCCTTTCGGACCATCCCCACAACTTTGCTTCTTTGTCTACCTCTGCATTGGCATCTCTTGGGCGTGCTGGCTGGTCTGTCCTCGCAGTGCTCTTAAGATCCACTTATTTACAACAGTTACGAGCTTGATCCCTGCTTTAAAATAATAATAATAATAATAATAATACATGTTTACAGTGTATCCATTTTACTGTCACCTTGGGGAATAGGTCACATACATAGTACAGCTTGGTTCTCTTTCTACTCCCCTTCCTTCCAACTCCTTTCTTCCTCCTCTAGCTCCCTTTAACCCCAAGTTCCTGCTGGTGTCATTACTTAGTTCATGTTTATGGCACTCAGTGTCCATGCTTGTGTTCATGGAGGTTATGAGGAACCTGTACATGGCATGACTTCACTCTACTTACCTCCCCATCCCCTCCCCTTCACCTCTTGCCCTTGGGCCCCCAGATCTTTTCCCAAGTACAAACTCATAGGAAGGCTAGAATGAGACAAGGGGATGGATCTTAAGTACTGCCTTCTTAACCCTCATTTTCCTAGTCAACAAGTCACTTCTGATCATTCCCAAATTGGCATACCCTCTGCAGCCTCCCCTTATAACCTATGGGTCCAAGCCTGTGTCTATCTCCTGCTGTGTCCACCTCAGGACAGACAAGGCCAGAGGGCATCTATGCCATTGAAATGTAGACTCCTACAATCAAAAACACTTCAACTCTTTTTTAAAAAACTCTCCTTTGGCAAACATAGTCAACCTGTCACTGAGTCCTAATTTCTGTCCTGTTCCTCTCATTAACTTAACCTAGGATTCCCCTCCCGAAACCTGAAAGACTACCATAACTAATCATAGAAAAGCCTTAATTCTTTCTACAATTCTGTAGCAACACTTGGCTCAATGTCAGCTATGGCATGCCCAGCAAGGCTTCACATAATTATCTCATTATATAAGAAGAAACCAAGGAATAAAGACTAAATATATTAGACTGAGGCTGCACAGCAAGAGGAGCCAAGATTTGAACCCAAGATACCTGAAAAGCTAGGACTTCTTCCAAGCGAGATTGTTTATTTTAGAATTTTTCATCCAATCTGTAACATATCATTTCATTTTACTAAAATAGTGATTAAAGAGTGGCAAAATGTATCAGGAATGTAATTATCTCTATCTGTGAGCTCAAGATATATTAAGAATTTCTGGAAACTTAAGGAAATAGCAAAGTAGGGTTCTTCATTATAACATGTGTCATAATAGTTAATGATACACAAAAAATGAAGATGTATTATATGTATGTACTCTAAGATGAATGTACTTATTATGTATCACAAACTATGTATTAATAAAAAAAATTGAAAATAGAAAAAAAAACAAAATTATTAACAACTTCAATGCATACAGACTGGCTAAGGACAACCATGGCACATTGCTAAGAGGAAATATATCATTAAGAGTAATGATAATGGAATATTCAACACTCACTAAGTGAGAAAAATGCAAATTATAAACATTAATTTGGAACTACAAATCTAATTTTATTTAAAAAGAGGTAAAAATGGCAAATCCTAAAAAACACCCTGAAACCTGAAAAGGCACAGACCAAAACCATTTTGAGGTACTGGACCTATAAGGGATTCATTTTTTTTTTTTTTTAATGTATTTAGGAAGGGTCTACAGGGTCCACAGGGTCTTGGACTTGTAGTGATCTACCTGTATTCGGCCTCCTAAGCGGATTATAGGTGTGTACCACAATGCCCAGTCTCAATCACTGTTTCAGGGTGTTCCATGGGCAGGGCCAGCATGGCACTCAGGGGATCAAACCCCTGACACCATGCTTTGCCTAAGCAGATGCTTTAGTCTGCTGAGCTATAGGCCAGCCCTATAAGGGATTGATTTTTATGCTTTTCTGAAATTAAAGAAGTGAATAAATATATGAAAAAAATGTTCCACATTGCTAGCCATTCATGAAATGCAAATAAAAACACTGAGATACCATCTCACTCCAGAAAGAATGGCTATCATAAGGAAATCAACCAACAACAAATGTTGGAGAGGTTGTGGGGAAAAGGGAACACTTCTCCACTGCTGGTGGGAATGTAGACTGGTACAACCATTGTGGAGGTCACTGTGGTGACTCCTCAAAAGAGTAGGACTGGAAATCTCATTCAAGCTAGCTATCCCCCTACTGGGAATTTTCCAAGAGGAACTGAAAACATTATATCATGGTGATATATGTGTACCTAGGTTATAGCAACACAATTTGAGATAGCAAAATCTTGGAAACAACCAAGATGTCCATCACATGAGGAATGGTGAAAAAGACATGGTGTTTCTATATAGTGGAGTATTACTCAGCTAGTAAGAAGGAAAAGCTTGCTGGGCATGGTGGCGCATGCCTGTAATCCCAGCACTCGGGAGGCTGAGGCTGGGAGGATTGTTGTGAGTTCGAGACCAGCCTGAGCTACAAAGTGAGCTTAAGGCCAGACTGAACTGCATAGTGAGACCCTGTCTCAAAAAGACAAAAAAAAAAAAGAAGGATAAGCTTGAAGCATTTATGTTGAAGTGGATGCCACTTGAACATATACTCATAAGTGAAATAAATCAGACACACAGGTGCAAATATCATATAGTCTCCCTAGTATAAGAAGTGAAAAGAGATACAAATAGAAATGTACAACAACAACTGAAAACAATTGAGTCAGATAGGGCAAAGTGAATGGCATATGCTGCAGGGTACTAATCAGCTTTTCTTCTAGATGGGTAACAACCTAAGTTCACAGATCAAAAATTGGAGAAATAGAAGAGCCACAAAGTCAGCCAACATTTTGGCCCTAGCCTTTCAAGGTCAGCGCAGACTCAGGACATAGGAGAACCTGTACTGCAGCATCATGAAACTCAGTTGAGCTCCAAATTTTCTGAACAAGGAGATTATGGAGCCACAGAGGAAAGAGATTGAAGTTCTATAGTGTGCCTGGGGAGAGTCACATGGAGAGAAAACTTTCTCTCAGGCTCTCACAGAGAGCAAACTGGTCAAGCATTGGCTCTGACTCATCCACATGGATGACACAGACAAAGGATCTACAGAATAAGGTACAGGATTACAAGATAAACCCTGAGGGGACTTTACTGACCTCATCAGAAACAAAAACTATATGTTTTGGTATATAGGTCTTGCTCTATCTAGGTCTTAACCATCCAGCAGAAAAGTATAAAAATGAGGTATACAACACAGGGCCATAATAATAAGTTGAACTGTAAATGGCTACGGTCGATAACTTCTTCAGATAACTCACTATTGTTGTGGAATGCTGGACTGTGTTGGATTGTGTTGTCGAGTTCAGGCACCTAAATTAGTTCAATGACAGTGGAGTGTCCATCTTTGACAGGTCTAGATAAAGGAACGGGTATAGAAAGGAGGAATCATGATGTGTGTGTACGGACAGTACAGTTGGGATAGATACGCCATGCTTCTACATAATTCTATGAGAGGCAAGATTTGCGCTGATGGTGGTTGGACAGGATATTATGTCGGCTTCTAGTACTATGGACAACCACTAGGAAAATAACAAGGTAGAAAGTATTAATTATTGAATCTTTGATATAATTCAGGTATAAAAAATAATATACGTAAACAGCTACACTCTCTTAATTTACTGATAAGAGACATCTGTAAGTATAATATCATGTATGCACCTTGTACGAAACCAAAACATTATCAAAACAGTTTACAATGTATTAATTTATCGAATCCGTCCTATTAAGGTGTCTTAAAACTGTCTCATTGATATTTGTACTTCAATAAAATAAAGCAAAACAAAACAAAGTTTTATAATGAACACAGGATGTATTAGGGCCAGAATCCTCTCCAGGATAAGTGCTACTTACAACAACGTTCAAAGTGTATTTCTTCTAGGCTGCTTCCCTGCCCAACCACAATGATGCTCCCTGTGCATCACAAGAAAATAAATCCTTTCTGCCTAAAATTCAAATTCTGGCTCTTGTTGGTTCTTCAACCCCAGTCTCGGCATCTTTCCAGGAGAATCTCTGCCCCAGCCAGGCCCGCTCCTTGCCTCACTGGGGCCTTCTGTGCTGCCGTGGAATGAGGCTCCTCAGAGCCCAATCCTTCCCCATGTCCCACCTCTGGAACAGCTACATTTGTCTGCCTGTCCTGTCTGTCTGTCTCTGGGGTTCTCAGAGCATAGCTCTATGTTTTAACAAACTAGTGCTTGTTTCTCATTTGACATATGTGGAAAATGGTGCTTAACCCAGGGGTTGCACAGTTACTATAAAAGGTCATCAGTACCATTGGCAAATGAGGCAAATGGTGTTAACACTTCTCATATTTCTGTGTACCTCAGTTCTAATAGTTGCTTACTAGTCTCAGTTTCCTACTCATACTTTTCATATTGGGGCTACTTTTTACCTATACTAAATTTATATATTTATCTCTTATTCAACTGTCAGTTCAATGAGCATAGTAATAATATCCAATAACCCCAGCACATTGCACATAGTAGTTACTAAATAAACACGTTAGATGAATGACAGATTAAAGGAAACAGATAAATCTGTAAGTAAAATAAGCATGACTCATTTTGAGGAAAATATTGGAGGCAACTTTCACATGACTTATGAATGGAACATAGCACTAGGAACAGAAACAACGAAAGGAATGAGAAAAAGGAATGTTAAAGCTCAAGAGTATGTCCTGTTGTCACTTTGCTTTGCCAGTTGCCTAAGATATACTCTACAAATAACTAAACTTGAAAATGTAATATAACATTATTCTGACTCATCATATTAATTTCTCTTTAAGACTGTGATTCAGTGGTAAAATGGATAAAAGGGAAAAATATGTGATTCCTAAATGTTAATTCTAGTTACTATTCTCCCCTACTATTTTCTAAATTATTCTTAAGTTGCTAGGCATCTATGCAGACCAAAAGATCCCACCATGATTCACAAGATGCAACACTGAATAAATAGTCTATATGGGGAGCTATAATTTTTCTGTGGGGCTTTGGAGAAGCTGTAACCACATGAGGGAAGTATGACTAGTTTATGTAGCCAACAAAGTCTACTGGTTGCATTCAAGAACGCCATAATCCCAAACACACAGGTTTGGTTTTCTATAATATATGGGTCTAATTCCAACTAAATCTGCCTTCTATAAGGGCTATTTCTTCTCATGTTGGCCCTATTTTCAGTTTTTTTAAGATTACTTTTCTCTTTTGAGCTTGTGAATGTAACACTGCATCATAAGTGGGCAGAACCGAGGTTCCTCTCCATCTTAGTGAGCATGATGTGTTACTTAGATACCGATGGAGTTTTTTTTTTTTTTTTGTATGTTCAGGTATGAATGAGGATCAAAGAGAGAATAAGCAGAAAAAGAGTGGCGTATTTTTGTTTTTCTGCATCTATGGTAAAATGAACAAAGTCACTTTTAATGGTGCCATTCCCCACCATTTTGCACCTGAAGGCAGAGCTCCATGAGGGATGAAATTACAAACAAGTTTTTATTTAGACTGTTGCAAATGCATGAGAAGCATTTAAAAAAAATGCAAAGAAATTAATCAGAAAAATAAAACCAGGCAATAAAAAAAGTATGATTTTAAATGAAATCCTACTATGACTCTGGAGGTAGGGAAACTCCAATCTAATCTCCCCCAGCTTATAAGCTCACCATATCCCTCAGGCTTTTACCAGGTGGAGTGATGTTTTTGAATGAATGAGAACATCAGTAGAGTCATAGTGTTTTTATTTGAATAATAAAAAGTCACTTTTAATGGTGCCATTCCCCACCAGGAATATTCTGTGATGAGAATGCTTTCCCTGGACTAGTAATTGTTAGAAATCCCACTGTCTTTGGAACTGGGACTTGGAGTTCTTAGTCTCACTTCTGAGACAGCCCAGGGACTAGGGTGTGAGCTTGAGGGGGAGACAAAGGAGGCTGAGAGCAATAGTGGAAACATAAGGAAGATTCCCCAGAGCCAACTTTAGGGTTATGAATAAATTATGCCTGTCTCATGGGATACGCAATCCAAGGGCCTCTGTGGACCCAGAGTAGGAAAGATGGATGATGAGAAGAAACCTACCTAATTTGGATTATGGCCTGAAAAACAGATCTGAGTCAAAAATCTAAATTCTAATATTCTTTAAAAGAGATAATTGTATTATCTTTACACATACACAGAAACTGAAAGAAGGCTAACTCCAAGCAGAGCTTTTCTTTCAGAGGCTCACTTAGGCCCAGTTCTTGACAGCAATTCTGAGATGCTTGAATACAGTTTGCTTAATGACACTGTCTTTTGTGACTCTGCTCAGAACCTTTGTAGACTCTTCAAGCTGTTTTTCACAGATAAAGGCTGAATTCACCAGGCTATTTGACTCACCAATAATTACATACTAAAGTATAAGTATAAAAGCCTCAGAAATTTATTTTTTAATCTATATCTATTTTACTCGTTTCAGTTTTTTTATTAGTACATGTTTGCAGTACATAGGATTATATTTATTGTGGGGAGTGTGTACATGCATATAACACAGCTTAATTCTTTTTTTTTTGCTCCCCCACTCTTCTTTCTCTCCTTATTTGTAAAAGCTCAATTTTAATTTTTTTCTTCAAATCTTACTTTAAATCCCTTTGTCTTTTCCTTCTTTCTTCCATCTCCATTTCTTTTTCCCTTTCCTATTTGAAAAAGATCTTCCTATTTCCTAGGATCTCTTATTTCACATCTACCTGACTCTTTGGGTTTCTCATATAATAATTTCATCATAAGAGAAATAATTTGATAGTCAATTTGACACATCTGATTTATCACACTTTCAGATTATGGACTCAAGGTGCATCTATTTGCCTAAAAGTGCCTTAAGTATAGCCTTGTTTATTACAGAATAATACTCTACTATATACGAATACCACACTTTCCTTATCCATCCACGGATGGGCATATGGGCTGTTCCTAAGACTCAGCTCTTATGGGTGGTGCTGCTGTACACAGGAGCGCATATATCCCTGTTAAAGGGATGATATCCTGATGACTTTAACTCTTTTGGGACGATACCTAGAAAAGGGGTAGTTGGGACAAAAAGAAACTCTAGCTTTAGTTTTTCTGAGGAATCGCTATGCTGACTTCCATAATGATTGCATCAGTCCATATTCCTATCAACAATGCAGAAGGATCCCCACCCTGCCCTGGCTCCTCACCAGTATTTGTTACTGGTTGACTTCTTGACAGTAGGCATTCTTTCTCCAGCGAGCTGGAATCTCAGGCTTGTTTTAATCTGCATTTCTTGTATGTCCAGTTATGATGAATGTTTTTTCCTGTTTTTATTGGCTGTCTGTACTTCCTCTGTGAAGTGTCTGTCCATGTAGTAATGACTGCCTGATATGTGTGGACACATGTACATATGCCTGCACACACACATTTGCACACATAATAAACTAGAGCTTTCTAGTTCTTGTAGACCAACATGAAAAAATCACAACTGCCTAAAAAATAATGTAAATATGTGAAAACATCTGACTAAATTTCACTAAACATATTTGATTAGCTGGTCTAATTCATTTTAATCTAAGATGAGATATGGAAAGACAACTAAAAATAAAGTAATCCGCACACAAAATGAAACTTTGCAAACAGCCAGCAAACAAAAGGGTGTGACTTGCTAGCATTAAAGGGTTAAGTGCATTAGCAAATGTCCCTGCCACTTCCTTCTGACCAGAAGACTTAATTTTTTGGATTTATGAATTGGCTGGGCCAGTCAGCATCTTCAACACAACGGACTCTGTCTAGAGACTTCCCTTACCTGCTGAGAAGAGACAATTCCCCTCACACTTGGAATCCGCAGGCCCTCTAAGCTGCTTGCTCTGTAACTGCAGCAGCTGGGCCCTACACAATTTTTCATCTCCTGCCACCAGGCCTCACTAAATAAAAACCATGGTGCCTTGTTAGCCAACAACTGAGCGTGAAATCACTACATTGCGGTTCCCTACTTTTGGAGTCAATCAATTTTTTTCCCATTACAGATCTGCATGCAGAGGGTCAATAAAGAGAGGGAGGAAAAAGGAGTGGAATGAAATGAGTGTATCAGGGCAACCGGAACACATCCACATGGCATATTTAATTCCATACAGCAAAATTAGTTCATGTGTTCCTAAAAACAACTAGGAGCTGGCTGATAAAACCAACATGTGTGCTCTTAATGTCATCATCAGCCTTTGAGCTTGCACAGGATATACAGTGGAGACAACTGTAGAGACAGATACGTGGCCAAGAACAAGCTTTTGTCAGCCTCAAATTGCTAACAGATTATACTGTGCTTGACAAGGCCCTGTGATTGTAACATATGTTCTTCTTAAGGAGTATTAGCATTTTATGTATTAGCCACATGCTAACTGGGAGATCTTGAACTGCTTAAACTATTAGAACATCACTTGCAGTCCCCAGGCAGTTCACATCCACACTCGGGGCTAGGGTGTCTGTACACCTGCCCTAAGGTGTAAATGAAGACATGAAAAATACACTAACATGTGCTGAAGGTGGTGCTTTTAACTCAAAGAAGTTTCCAATGTGAACAGGATTTCACAATAAGGGATTCAGATGAAAAAATAATGTTTTGAAATAAAACTTGTCAAATCTTCTTCCCTACACTGCCATCTTGTATCCCTTGTCATATACTCATTACTCTGAGATGATTCTTTGCTCAGCATAATTCCTTTGTCAAAAGGAAAAGTTTTTTTTTTAATAGCAAAAACAAGAGTGTCAAGTGATAATTAGTATTAAAATGAGTTAATGTCATTGGTCTGTCTAGATGGCTCCAAAAGTGTTAGGTCTCTAGCACAGGGCATGGTTCCTTAGTCATAAGCTTGCACACATGGTATTTTGTTTTCATATAAACTTTCAACAACTGCTGTCCTAGTTTGCAAGCCCCCTTATACGTAGTAGCTACATCTTGTCCTCTCCTATAGAATGCTGGGTAAAGAGCAAGAAATGAATGAACTTCTGTTCAGTATTGATATATGGGAAATTAAAAAACCACGGAATACTACTTCAGAGGAAGCTATCCCACCAGCACTTTCTCGTGCTCCCCTCTATGGGGCTCCCAAAGGAGCCTCTGACCAGACTCATCGACTGTGGTTTGCCTCCTCTATTGGAAAGCACTGTCCGGAAGGGCAGATGGAATGGCCCAGCAGAGGCTGCAACATGCACATCCAGGATAGGGCCCCATTGACAGGGCACTCTACTTTCTACCCTGTGGCCCTGGTGCTAATGATTGCCTGATCAACATCATAGGCATCCAACTCGCCGCTTTCAGATATTATTAGAGAGACCAGAAACAAAACATTCCTGTAGAGTGAAATGTAGTTATGAGTTCGCAACTGAGCTGAAAATTCTCATTTCACATGAATTTTTATTCTATATTGTACAGTTTAATTTTATTACTCATGTTACTCAGAATCATGAACAGCTACTAGAGAGCTATACTATGTCTAGGTGTGTGTATGTGTGTGTGTGTGTGTGTGTGTGTGTGTACAGATATAGATGTGTCAGTTTTGAACTATAGGTCTCTATGTCTTAAGTGATCCCTGATGGTGACTTTAATGTTAATCATGCTACTTTTAAAGTTAAACATAATTAGATGAATAAAAGACATGAAATATTATCATATGCAAAAAGGAACAGACTCAGAATTAGTAGACTGTCATGGAGAAAAAGAATTTGGTTTGCAAAATGGGACACATTTCATATGTGGCAAGTTGGTGATACCTAAAATAATAAATATTACATATGCAAATATACTCTTCAGGGGAAAGGGAACATGGTTTATATGAAGAAAGGGCATGTTTCACTAATCATGTTGGATATTATTTCAGATGGTACACAAACATAATTTATTTAAATCTTAAAAAGCCTTTGATAAGGTTGTACATTAAAAATGGCTCATGGAACTGTTAACATGGGATTGGAAAGAGTATTTTTCTCATGGAGAAAGGTGAGATATAATGAGTATGCCAACGTTTTTCTACCTGAAGAGTGTTAAAAGTATCTCACACCTGACATTAACTCTATTTCCTACTAATGTAAAAATTATATTGGAGAGAGAGCACCTTCACAAAGCAAAGCAAAACAAAGCAAACTTGCAGGACATATTTCTGATAATAAGATACCCCAAACTACAGAAAGGCCTCTGTGTGTGTGTGTGTGTGTGTGTGTGTGTGCGCAAGTGTGTCTGGGGGTCTTCAGGAGGGGCGGACCTGAAAAGTGATGAGCAAATGATGCCCTTGAACCAAAACAGCTTGTCTGTACCCACTCCAACTCTGATTACTGTTGTCCTGTATGATATAATGATTGAAAAAGTCCAATAAAATTGGGAAAATAAAATATTCTAAATATTATTTTTTAAGTGAAAGGAAAAGAACTTCATTGGTGTGTGTGTGTGTGTGTGTGTGTGTGTGTGTGTGTGTGTAAAATCAGAGAAAAATGGGGGTGGACCGAAGACAGAAAATGGAGTTCAGCACGGATCAAGAGAAGTTGAGAGCTAGGGCAGGAAGTTTGTACAATTGCAAAGGACACACACCAAGTGTCATCACACTCGCTGAACAGTAAAGCCAGGTGAACCTTTGAAGTTTCAAAGGCTCTTTGGACACATGATGAGGAGGACTTAGATGTACACCACAGGAGGCCATTCAGGAGGGCACATCTGGGGGAAACTGAAAGAGGGTTTAGGAGTCTGGGAAG